>JAKJXP020000010.1:607178-627872 GCA_022225965.2 Diatrype stigma
ACCGGATTGGGAGGAATAAGCAACACGAACCTCAGTTGAGACAACATCGGGTCGAGGTCACCTTAATGCAGCAGCGAGGAACTTGGCATGTCTCGTCGACGACGACGACCATTACCGCTACTATCACCTCACCTCACCACACTTTTACATCTATCTACGTATACCTGATTTCGAGATCGAGTTGATAGGCCAAATCAATCTTTGACAGTTACCATTCCATCGTGCTACTACTGTATTGGCTGTCCTACCCCTTTTTATGGTAAGTTAGGGCGGTACACATAAACACATATCAGGTTATGTTGATGGCCTATGCAGTTATGTACGTAGGTAGGGATATCTAATGTATAACTGCCTGCCTGTGTTTGCATACGAAGCTCCAGCTCGTTCCCTCCTGCATATGCCGAAAAGGGGGAAGCCTCAGGTATGTACTTAAGGTAGCTGGCTTACAGGTATAATATTTGTAAGTATTGCATTTTGTACGCCCTGAGTTTCGTGCTACGGTTACCTTTCTCTGTCCCACCTTTCGGGGAGTACAAAGACCCTCCCGCAAGGAGCAAGAAAAAGAAAGAAAGATAGAAAACGAAACGAAGCACTGCGAGTAGCTATCGGCGCACCGGCACCAGCCACACAGGGTCACGACAACTGGTCGCCGAAAACAGGAAAGGAACACGGACACGAAAGCTTCGGCCGTCTGTTCTTTCGGGTCCCAATGGCGGTGGATCATGGACCGTGGTCGTGCACGATGATGTCTTTTCTTCCACAACATTTGCTCAAACCTACCACTTATACATACCATAGTACAGTTGGTGTTATTAGCCGGTAAGTATACGGTGGTCGAGCAGGCCTCTCTATAACGCATAGTATGGCCGTCTATAGGTAGCGAAGATTTGGTCTCTGGGTTACGTACGCCGCCGATCAGCAGACAGTTCCTCGAGGTTGGGAATCAAATCAACTCGGAATACGGTAAAGCGGTACATGCAAAAACAAACCCGTACAAGCTCTGGCTGGCTGGCTGGCTGGTACCGTGTCTAGATTGAGCCGCATATACGAGACAAGAACAGACCACCGACACAGTCCGACAGTCCGATTTGTATTGGGCCATGTCTCGGCTGCGAAGCTTGTTTATGGCGTACTATGTAGGGTTACATACATAGATAGCTACAGAGGCAGCTCCCGTGTCAACCGAATCCCATCTACACATCTCCCCCAGCCCTCCTTCTCTGCCCCGTGTGTGGTCGTGGGAGGGGAGGGGGTTGTTGCTGACCAATAGGGGGGAGAAATGACAGGGGTAGGGTTCGCAGCAGGCAAGCAGCAGTTAGACTATCAAACAGCCTTACAGAGTTTTGGCGTCTTCCAAAATCGTCATCGTTCTCTCCCCCATAGATCTCGTAGATCGTAGAATCGTAGTGAAAACAACCGGCATATCGACCTTTTTCCTAATCCAGGACGTTCTCAGGTCGGCGGAAGCAGGACGAATCATAGTCAATCTAATAAAATACCCAAGCCAAAAACTCGGTGGATCTGGTAGACTTAAATCACCCACACGCTGCCGCGCGGCCGTCCAACGCGACCACGACCACAACCCACCACCGCGCATAGGTACGTACATCTCTGTCTCGCCTCAAGGGGATACCCGAGATATGGCCAATATACGCGGATATATATGTGTATACAACCTTGCGAAGATGAAAACAGATCGGGGTGAAAGTAAATCTGAGTCTTATATTTAGGCAACTACTTCGTTTGCTGGAATAGCCCGAACCGCCAAAGAAGGCTATTGAGAAGAGACCAGAAGAAGGAATGCATTCATCCATGATGACGACGATTCCTTCTCCTGACGCGCAGGCGGGGCGGAGATCCGGGCCCAGTGACCGGACGTTGCACATACGACGGAGCTAGTTACCTACCTCGTGTGAGTGAATGCAACATAGCTGAGCTGCCTAAGGTGAAGCATGGCAGCTATCTACATACCTAGGTAATTAGGTAGGTATGTTAACCATCTTCAGCTCTTATTGACTCGGGCAAATCGGTGGTACGATGGAACACGTTCTGATCGGGTATTGCTGTGCATCAGGCATGCGAATATGTCCAGGTATAGACGGCCTGTCTATTGAATTCTCTGTAATAGTTAGGGGGAAGGCATAATGTACAGTGAGTGCATCATCTCCTTTCTTCAGCCCCTTCTTTCTTTCCAGCTAGCTGTGTCGTCCGATGATGACGAGAAAAACAAAAAACACCTCCGGGTCCTGACATCCGTTGCCCAAAACTCCTTTCCCCGTCCTGTATCCAACCGTTATCCGGCGATGCTAACTTTCTTTTTTCGAAACCGTTATCATGAGGGGGAAAAAACATGTTTCCGTGATGTATGCAGATGAACTTCTGTTAAGTTGATACATGTTAAAAGTAGACACAGTGAATCGAAGGGCGGTGGCGCCTAATTCGATCAACGAAGTTAGGCTACGTTCGCTATAGGGCCTTTCCCTTTCCCTTTCGTGCAATCCTCCAGATCTTCTTCCAGATCTACCGTACGTGCTGAACAAACTCTGGTGACTGGATATGTCGGGAGGTCTGGCTGAACGAGGCGCCGATCGGGTGGTGGTGGCCCATTGGATCTAGCCATTTGGTTATGGTAATTTGTCAAACGATAGAAGAAATCGAAGACTTCATGTTCTCGTTCTCGTGATATCAAAGTCATACGTGCTCGTTTCCAGTGCCTATATCCGGAGTCAAGTCCAGCCTCCAGGGGCCTCTATTCTCGAAACGTGATAGCTCGTGAGGGGAATTGCCGTTTTCAATCATCTCATTTCATTCGCGCGTTGCTGTTGGCCCAGAAGCCCCACCACGCGACTTTTCGTCGCTACCACTCGGCCCGGGCGAATTTCGTCGTTCGCTTTCCCTTTGCTGCTGTTGCTGCTGTTGCTGCTGCTGTTGGTGTTGTTGATGCTGCTGCTGCTGCGATCTCATTTCCGACGCGAACCTCGGTGAGGAGGGCTGATCGGATAGGAGAGACGAAACAGAATGAGCACCACTTCGAGGCGGTTGCGCTGACTGCGACGATTCACCAATCGTTCCTTCACGTGGCCCAAATCCTGGCGATAGTCCACGGTAAGGCCCGAATCCCTCGCCTCGGCCTCGGGCTGTTGGCCGGTAAGATGAGATATCGCTTCTTTGTCGCGAATGGCCCCGTCGTCGACCGGGCGGTGGGTTTGATAGGGCGGACGGGCCGCCCTGGTGGCTAAACGGCGGTGACCTGGTCCGTGAGTGCATGGACGGCGGCGGTGCAGCTGGTTGAGGCCCTGTTGCTTTCCGTTTTCGAGGCGATTCTACTAAGTTGGGCGCACACTATTAGCTACATGGCTTTCACTTGCTTGTTTGAGACTTGGACGAACCAGATGGCGTACCGGGTTGGTTAGAGCTTGCTTGCGAGGTCGGTGGCGTCCAATGGTGGAAGTAAATCGACGGGGATTGCTCTTGTTGCTGTGCTGCTTGCTGCTGCTGCTGGTGCGGCCCGAGTACGTGCGCCGGATAAGGTGGATTTCCAGAGCCGCCCGCCGCCATATCACTCGTACGTAGCCGAGGGAGACTAGAACCCTCTAGCGTTCTTCCAACAGGGCCTGCTGGGCCTAACGTATGTGCTCTGGGTCTTGTCGGCGAGCCGGGTCCCTGATAGGGCATAAAGCCTGCTTGCCCGGCTGGGCCAGATCCCGGTGTTGATGGTATGCCGGCCGAGCCAGAGTAGCCTCCATACTGTTGCGAATCTCTCCTATGTTCAGGCGATACTGGCCCTTGCGCCGGCAAGAGTTGATGTACTTGATGCGGCATCAGATACTGTTGCGCAAACTCCAACGCCGCCTGGGGGAGCGTTCCACCACCCATCCCGGCGAAAACAACGGGAATCATTGGCGGCGGGATACCCCTGTCTAAGGAGGTCCGGAGCATGTCATGCTCAAGTTTTCTTTGTTCCAATCGCAAACTTTCCTGGCGCGTCTTCTCCTCTTCCTGCCTCCGTCTTTCCTCCTCTGTCTTGGCCACAAGCCAAGTCTTCATCGAGTCCTCCGAGCCCTGCCATGGCGGAGCAGGCAGCGCCCCGAGCGTCTGGCCGTGGGCGGATGGAGCTGGCGGTACTTGTGAGTGCAGAGGTGGTCCTGGAGCTTGCTGGTGAGCTTGACTAGGTGCTGGTGGAGGTTGCGGTAATGTTATGGCCGCCGGCAAGGGCAGACCACGGTGAGGCGCCGTCATGGGCTTGGCCGATGGACTATGTTTCTGTGAAGAAGCTGGGAGCGGCTTCTGTGTAAAGTCCTGTGAGACCACGGGGGGTGAGGATCGGGGCGGTGTCGGCAGTTCATGGACGGTCCGATAGCCGTAATGGACTGGCTGCTTGATGGTGAGCATCATCTCGGACACGCGGATTCGGGGGAGCTGGGTAGAAACATCTGGGACTACTGGGGGTTCAAAGAGGAAAGAAACGGGCAGTATAAGGACAATATACTTGAGAAAGGTGGTAATAACCTTGGCATAAGTAAGCTGGTGAGGACGGCCAGCTTAGTGGAGTAGGAAGAGGAAGCATTCGGGACTTATGACACTTTGGGGTCACCAAGCCCAGCCTCATCTGATGATCGCTGCCAGATGCATACAGGAAATTGCGGGAAGGGTATGGTTTAAAGTAAATGACAGCGGCGGTTGGAGTCGATCAGGTCAGTTTGGACTCGAGGTTCCAAAGGTTCCGGACTGGCAAGCCGCAGCGCGGGAAGTAGCTGAGGGAACCCTGTCACTGGTGATGGTCGAAGCCCAGGGACGGTGCTCAGCCTAGACGCCTCGGTGACTAAACAAGCGGGAAGAGTTCCTCGAATTGGATGGCAGCTTATAGTAGAGAACAGTCTCTACGACTAGCCCTGGCCGTTTTTGGTAATGCCCGAAACGGAAAGGAAGTAAGGGCGTTCTATATGTGGAGCTGATGGAACGTCTGGCTCAACACCCAGTGAGAGCTCGGCACACGCGAGAGGAGCAGAGATGGGAAAGCAGGGAGCGCCAGAAGACGATCAGCGCGGAGAAGAGGCAGTCGACGACCAGAGAGCTACTAGGAAACAGTTCAAGGTCAAGGTCAAGGGATTGGGGCTACGTTCGTGTTGGCCGAAGAGATGTGATCGACTAGAACAGAAAACGGGAAGCACTCCCTGCAACCTGCAACCTGCAACCTGCAACCTGCAAGAAGAGATTGTGGCTAAGACAGACAGGTTAAGTAAGCTTTCTTGAAACGGGTGGACATGGGTACGGTGGCTTTAGGAAAGATCAATGAAGGAAGACTAGAAAGATAGTCGAGAAGGAAAAGAAGAAAAAGAAAAAAGAAGTGTGTAGTTAGTGGCTAGGACGGTAGTAGAGGATGTCTGACGACCAATCCCCGTCGAGGCACGCACGAGGCCAGGAGAGCGGCTCAAGAGCTAGTCGGCCAGCAAGTAATAAGGCGGTTAGGGAGAAGAAGGAGATGGGAGGGGAAGTTCTCCTTCACCCCACCGCCATGACAAGGCTGTGGTTAACTAAGAGCTAAAGCTGTCGAGGAGGTCCTGGTCCTTGTCCTTGGCTCTCCGTTAGCATCTGGGTTCCAGGGTTTGTTTCCATTCACAAGCTTCAAGCTGAGTGCCCGGGCCGGCCAGTGAGAGGGCGTGGTACACCATTAGCCCGTCTTGTTTTTCGCGGGCCCGTCTGTCATGGCTTAAAAAGTTTCGAAGTCTCGAAAGCTGTGGGGCCAGAGAAGGTCGACGCACAGGCCGGGGCCGACTGTGGTTATGCAGGGTCGATCCCTCGATGCGCGTGGGAAGAAAGATCAAGGAGGCGTGTGAGAAATGAATGGACGAATCAACGAATGTGGGGGGTGTGGAAATACTCTAGCGATACTCGGATACTCTACCTGCTACTTACATACTATGTAGTACTATAGTACTGCTAGAACTACTGCGAGAGCTACTGCTGCGGTCTGTACGTTGGCCGCAAGTACTTGAGCTAGAGAAGAGGCTACTTTCGAAGGGGGAGAGCTGCCAGAAGGCCCAGAGCCAGCGCCAGAGCCAGCGCCAGAGCCAGCGCCAGAGCCAGCGCCAGAGCTCGCGCCAGAGCGCTCAAGTGTGCTCGACGGAATGGCGCTTTGTGGGGTCAGGGAAACTACAAGCAGGAGGTTCGAGGGAAAGCTGACGAATAGACTTAGACCTGTGTGTGGGACGGCTAGAGAAGGTGAAGATATCCCATCCCTAGCAGCTTGTAGCAACCCGCAGCTTGCAGCCCGCAACCCACCCGCAGCCCGCAGCCCGCAGCTCGCAGCCCTCCTAGCTCTGCTATATGGGATGGGATGGGATAGGATGGGACGGGATGGTATGGCTGGGACGGGGAGAGGCGAGCGCCACAGGGACGATGCGGGTTACGGGTTGTCTAAACAATAACATACCTACCGAGCTGTCTTTCTCCTACACCCATCCTCGCAGGGATAGAGACGCCGAGATGCAAAGCATCAGAAACTCGGCAACTCGGCGGTAGCCGTCCTGGGTAAACGACGGAGAAAGAGGGAATACATGCATAGTGGCAGTGGAAGACCAGGGCCATCTCAGGAACAACAGGTTCCAAGTGGTGTACCTAGGGCTACCTACATGCCTCATGCTTTGGTAGGTCTAGGTTGTAGGTCTCGGTTGTAGGTCTAGGTTGTAGTCGTCTGTCTTCCAGGACCCGGAATTGTTACTTGTAATGGGTAATGCGTAAGCTGAAATTGGCCGGTTTGGGCCATTACGGTATATTCCAGGTTCCTATGGCTATATGTACTTGCCTACCGACATATGTACGGTAGCTGCCCACTAGGGTACCTAGGTATTGTATACTACCCGGCAGCCTAGGTAGTAGTATGTAACTACCAACCTATGTAGTATTTGTTATATTGTAGGGGAATGTATGTATAATATTTATGCATGGAGTAGAAGAGTAGCAGTGGCGTGTGGCTTAGTCCGCTGGAAGCAGCGAGCCAAGCCCAATCTCGGGTTCGTTCCCCTCTGCCTCCAGGTATTGCGCAGAGACTGAGAGCTCTCTGCTGCTGCCCCCTTCTGCTCTCTTATGTTGTACATGCAGCGAGTGCACGGGAAATGTTGAAGGGGCTGGACTATGCATGTATTCATTCATGCATGGAAGCTTTTGTGTGTGTCTGGTCCGCGTGTGTGTATATCCTATGTACGTACTAGTGGCGGTGGTGTATGACTGTCTCTGCTGTGTTGTATGCAGTTGTAACAGATGATATGCAGCAAGCGTTGCATTGGTGGCTACGGTTCAAGGAACAGATGTCCCTAGTAGGTGCAGTGCGTACCTACACAGTACCTGAAGTCGTGGTATCTCCGGCGAAAAGCAGCTTGTACTTCGAGTATAGAGATCCACCTGCTGATAGGCCGGTTTGGGCCCAAGTTGCTGCATTTGACCGTTGACCACGAGTTTGAGACTTTGAGAGGTACATGAGGCCATAAGTACATGTATACGTATACGTACCACTTTGGACCGGAGCCAGCTCCAGGCCTGGGATCCTTTAACTTGCTCAAGCTTTAGCTGATGTTTCTAGTCATAAAATTCGTTTATGCGAGGGACATAACAGTATACCTAGGTAGCTTGGATTCCACTTACATTAAAGGATTAGGCGAGTACCTATAGTCCTTTATGGAAAGGCAGTCTTGATGGCTTGCTTACATACCTACATAGTATGCTAGGTAGTATATGTATTATATGCAACTGATGTACTTTCATCATTCCTGCTGTTTTGCTAAGAAATGAAAGGTGAGAACTCGAGTTTAAGAGAAGCTATGCAATCAACTTACTCATCCTACTTGCACGTTCCAAGTAGAGCACAGAGACATGAATGGAATACGAGTATCAGAGCAGTAAAAGTTGTGAAACATAGATCTGATAAGTGGTGAAAAATGATAGAATAAGTGATAGGATCTGGAATACATTAATATTAGGATTCAACAACTATGTATTAGAGCGAACCAGTTGTTGTATCCAAGCGGCCAAGGCAAGGGTTTGCTTGCTCCCTCCTGTCTGTTTGCCGGCCGATCGAACTAAAAAAAGAAGGCTTAACCAACTCGGGACCGAATCGGCATGTTTACCTACCCGGGCTGTAATGGCGACGTTTCGGATTAACGACCGAGTCCTAAAACTGAACGCAGCGCGGAAGTATCAGGCCTATAAGGCTCAAGTGGGCTAGTCGATCCTTTATGTTTGGCGGTTTGGGAACTCTGGCATCTGGGATGCGCTCAGGGACTGACGTTAGCAGCAGCATCTTAATTAAAGACGACTGGGATTCCTAATAAGGCTATCGAATAAGAGGACCGCAGCGGTAATATCCCGGCTTTCATATGGATTTGAGGTCGTTTTTATTTGGCGACCGGTGTAACTACATAGAGCTAAGGACGACGAGATTTCCTCATCGAGGCCAGCGGTAACTTACTTAGTCTGGTAAGCGCAGGAACCCCAGCGGCTTCCATCCATATTGTCTTGTGACAGGCTGACAGGGTATCGGATCTTAAATTGGGGTTGCTATTTGCGGATCGGGACAGGGAAGGGAGAGACATCATCGGAGACAGGATCTTCATGGGAGCATAGGCGACGTAATGTCGATTGGCCTGAAGGAGGGGTTTATCGGTGATGAGGAGGGGTTGAAGAGGGGCACGCAGGACTTCTCATCATATTATTTAATGTTATCACTTGGGTTATCACTTGGGTTTAGCAGCAGCTACAGCTTGACGGCTTACGTGCAATACATGATGATGGTGATGCATGCAACTCCGCATTGGAGAGGTTGGTTGGTTTGGTTTTTCGTCGGGCGTTTTCTCTCTCGCTTTTGTGCAACGCCAAGCTGAGGTTTCTACGCAGAATATTTGATTGATATACTACAGTATTGATATACAGTACAATAGGTACAACAACGCAACGCGCGACTGACAAATAGCAAATAATACAATGCAACAATGTCTACGAGCAACCGACAGTCTGGTTACGCCCGTCCCGGTTTCGTTGCCTTCAGTCTTTCGGGTACTGCATATGCCAATTGGTATTCGGTTTGTGTTAGCTCTGTTGCCCTAATCAATGAGCCTACAGTAGCCGAGTGGGCAAGGTAGACAGATGCTCAGGCAAGCAAGGCAAGCAACCAGCATAAACCCTCATGTAGGTAGATGTATGATGGTCATCAATAATGATGTCTCTCCAACTTTCCGATTTGCTAGCAAGACATTGAAGCTATACATTAGTCATGTCACCGGCTCTTGATCTCAACTGCATAACTACCGTAGCATTCTGAGAACACTGGCCCCTCCAAGGGTGAACTGGGATCTGCCTAGTACCTGCGAGGTCTAGAAGTATTGCAAGGTATGGATCAGCCAGGGTCATAATGAGTGCATTCGAACCTTGCTCATCGTAAAACACCAAAAGTCTTGGCGGCGACTATCAGTGGCTGAGTCTGCTGTACTTGACATACCCAATCGAGAACTTCGCAAAGTCTAACTAACGTCCACTGGCTGACTGGCGGATCAGACGAAAGCTCTTCCCCAGGTTCAGACCCCCATGTTCTGTCGACGAACAAATCTGCGAGATTGACGTTTGTTTCAAAGAAATGACGGCTCATCTGACATGCTGTCGGGGGAGGAGGGGGGGTTGTCTGGGTTTATATTGCCCATAATACATGACGAAACCTTGTATCGGCAGCCATAGGGCAGAGGGCTCAAAGTCTTTCTTCAGATGGGGTCTTGGCCAGTCACGAGTCATGTTTCCATATACTAAGAGATATACATAGTAGGTCTCATTTGGTCATTCGGGTAACCCCCCAGGAGTTCCCGAGTCGCCTTGGTGGGAGCTCGGAGTGTGGGGGGATATTCCATATTCTCTATGTGAATGATACGCTTGCTATATTGATAACTATAGGAACTGAAACAAGTCTTAGAGAGTTTCCCAGCCACATGCTACATAGGCAACGGTTCCCATAACACACGCACACGCACACGCACACGCACATGCGCAGACATTTAGGTTGAGGCTCACCACCCGGGTACACCCCCCTCCCCCTTTCTCCCCTTCTGGTTATGTAGGTCCGGCAGATGATCAATATTTGCCAACCTTCCTATTCCAAAGACATGCTCGTGGCTGTAAATAGATGATAAGCAAAGATATCAGCATCGACTGAATCTCGGCGTATTCCACCTGGCCCGGCTTGCTTGCTCGACTACCGGCTCACAACAATGCCTTTACCTACATAGCTTGCGAGGTCATCAACACGACCACACAAGACGGGCTGGGCTAGGCCAGATCTCTCATGTGCTACGCCGATACGAGTGTGTGCATGCTTGTGACTAGGAATGCTGCATGTACTCCTGCACCTAGTCGGACACGAGTGGGATTTGGCTTAACCGCATTGTAAACATTCGTGTCACGCGTTCCCGCTCGTATGGGTCAGTAACAACGATATCGGCTTCAACGCGCCAACATACCTTGCCGTGCCGTTGTGTCGTTTCTTGCTCGTGATCATATAAGTCAAGTCGGGCTTATCCCCAAGATTGATGCATCGCCCCCCTATTTCCTGAGTGAGGTGTCAATTGCAATACACTAACTCTCCAAGTCTGATTACAGGGGGGACACTACCTATGCCTTAGGTACCTGATATACAGCCCCCGATGGAAGTTATGCGGAAGCTCTCGTTTCTGGCTGACACTTCCAATCATTGCAATCTTGAAACGGCTCTCATCATCTGATGTCCATTTGCTATCTTGGTATGTGAGATCAGCCACGACTGCATCTTGGCGCATCGGCGTCAAGCAACGGTCGTCCTCAACTTCACATTACAGGACTTCCAACCAGCCAGCCAGTGAACCGTGATATATTGGGGGAAGCCACATGCACAAAATGAGCGATTATATTGTGGAGCCTATAGTTATTGGATTTGACCGCAAAAAAGCTGTAATATCAAACCCACCCGGGTTACTGAGTTACCCATCTGCCCATGTAACTAACTACCGTGGTGAACTTGAGAGACAGAGACAGTGGCAGTAACTACTACCACAGGCCGACAGGTAGTTCAGGTTATTTGCTGCAATTGACGAATTGTAGATGCTGGAAGGGCTGCGGACTTCCCGCTCGGGACTAATAGGAAGCACTAAGGTGACATCGGCATGCGGGTATGACATAGTGGCATAGAGACATACTACCTACCTACTACCTATATGTATAGTAGCGGCATAGTAGGTATCCCCTCTGGTACCTGCCAGAGAGGATGGATTCTTGCACTATGGGTCTATGGATATGTGTATGTAACTACATACATGAGTAGCACGTAGGTACATACCTACATGTAGGTAGTAGGTATGTATGTAGTTACCTAATGGATACATACATTCCTACTACTAGGTCCCGACTATGTGTGTAGGCGAGGTAGGTAGCTTCCAAGTTGCGCTTGTGTTACCCAGCCTGCCAGCTTGCCCAGCTCGCCCAGGGTATTGTGCAATATATTGTGCAATATCAGATTCCAGAGGTGTGGCTCTGTGGCTTGGGCAGCTCCTATTCGTCAGGACCTGCCTCGACCTGCCTCGACCTGCTTTGACCTGCTTTGACCTGCTTTGACCTGCCTTATATTAGCTTGTTCGAAGACCTGTCGAAGACCTGAGCTGGGCCTCCATACGTAATATCCAGACTATCCATACAGCTGCCATAAAATCCATAATAAGCCCAAGTAGGCCTTAGCGTCCCCATCAAATTGGAGTTGCCTTATCGAGAACATCTGAAACAGCGCCATCGGCATCCCTTGGTATTTCTTTCTCCTGCAACTTTGCAAGTCCTGCTGCTGCAGCGTGCGGCGTGCATAAGGCATGAGACCAATTAACCGTCGAGTTTGCTGGGGCCAATGTTTACACTTCCCCAAGCAGACGATCATGCTGCGGTTCCGCAATCTTTCACGAGCAGCGACGTGAAGTTCGCGAAATGTCAACAAACCAAGGACCAATCCCCTTCGAGGACCTGCTGGTGTCGTCATTGGAGACCCTACAGCGCTGCGGAGAGCTGCGGAGAGGAGACTCTGCATACCTGCTACGTACCTGCTTAACTTATACGCACTGCTGCTATATGGGGAGCGCAGCATTGGTCCCCGTCCATCGTCCTGCAGTAGACCGAGCGCCCCAATGCCAATGCCAATGCCAATGCCAATGCTAGAGCCTAGAGCAATGGCGTTTGATCGCGAGTCATACAGCACCTCTTGTGGGACTCTTCAAGGGTGTCTGCAAGAACAGCAGGGGCATCAGGAATAGTACAGAGGCCGCATCTTCATGGGCGATGAGCTCTATCAGGTAGATGATGGTTCTACAGAGGATACAAGAGGACTACAGAACCCAACCGGCTCTGCCATCGTACAAGCTGCCATACCGGTACTGGGCAGCATGCACGTTCGCCGAATCGGCGAATATAGACTGCGTTCGACTACTTCTGGACTAATAGTACCACAGGTGGAAGTCCACGAAGAGAAGGTCGACAGTCGACCTGCAGTCTCCTGAAAATCTATAGATCGTATGTGGATCAAGGATGCTCCTTGGAAGAAGGAATTGTCCATTCAGCATCCAGGAATGCTTTCCAAAGGTGCAGAACAGCCGACTCGTTCGAGGGCCATCCCGTCGAGGTAGCATTGCGGAGTTATGTAAGCCTAGTGCCAGCACCACTGGCAAGTTGCCCACTCACGTACGAGGCAACGAATACCGCTTCGGTCCTTACTGGGGGCCGCTCTGCAACGCTACTCGGTTTGCTCGGCATCGTATCCGCCGTGGCAATAGGCGGTAAATAGCGAATGGTGTGCTCAATATCTCGGGGAGCATCTCGGGTACAGTATGAATGGGCCCAGGGACCCTCCCACCACCATTCGGTAAGTCTACGTCTCTTCAAAGATAGCTCCTCCATGCTTTGGGCCTCGTCTCGTCCACTTGGTGACTTCTGATGCACTAGGCTTTGCCATCTGCGGCCTCTTCATACAACTAAGGTATCGTGATAACCCATATCTTGCGAGATCCCGACATTATGCCTCTGGTCTTAGGAGATTGACGCAAAGATCTTCTCGTAGACAGATAACGTGCTTCCTTAGGACCTGAGTCTCGAACACTAAACCATGCCGCCAATGAGTAGGCGCGTTTCCTTTAAAACGGTCATGTTCAAGACTGAGACATGGTGACCTTGTCATATATCAGGCGCCACGCAATGTCAGCTATCAAACATATACAAAGCGTTGGCATGGATCCCAAGTCGCCTAGAGATAGATGTTGGTCCCCCTAAACGCGAAATGCATATCAACGGCCAGAGCCGTCTCAGTGACTCAGCGTCGCTGATCTGGCCACAGCTGCAGGCTGTGTATTGGCACCTTACGATGAATCCACTAATTCTAGTCATCTTAGCTGTTCATTCGAGCTTGAGGGCACATCCTACCTGTACTTGGATGGCGAGTGATAGTGCCCAAGCTACTAAGTGTTCACGGCATTCTGAGCTGATTGAACGGTGGGATACAACGGACTTCCGGAGAAGCAGTGTAAAGGATATGCCAGCCCGCCGAACACTGCATATGTAACTCGGCCAGCGATACATCATCAGGGTCAAGCGGTCGACGGCATGGCAGGCAGGGATCAAGGAATGCTAGAGTCAAGCTGCCGTCCAATCCTGGGAAAAGACAGCAAAACCTCAAAGCTCCCAGAAGAACTGTTTCAGATGTTGCCCTTGATGGCCTGATCTAGGAGGATGGTGGGATATGGTCCACGTCATTAGCAAGAAAGAAATGCCAAAGCCACCTGTCCAGCCTTAAATTGGCGGGGATGGTGATGGTTCAGATGATCGTCGCATGGCTGCAGCCACACACGCTATGTTGGCGTGATTTCCTAAGAGATGGTTGGATATATCGAATCTGGAACCCACACCACAGGCTAACTAGGACCTGCTTTCCAATGCCATTCTTCATCTGTAGCGTTGGGTTTCTGGAAGTCTTTGTTTGGCCGTCTCTCTGGAAAAGTTCACGAGCCATACGCACGAATCTTCCCAGATTGCCTTTCGCTCTACACCACCTGCCCGGTCTGTCTTAGGTTCAGAGGCATACATGACTTTGAGATAGGGAACCTTAATGCGGCTCCTACGATACGCCAAACACGCATCCACAGCTAGATTAGCATCTTCAATTTTGATTGTTAACTACCTACTTTTAGTGTCCGTATCTCAAAGGTTCAAGATCGGACGGCAGGTCAACCTTATTTCTCGAGGAAAGATAGCCGAAGAGCCTAACTACATGTTCATACCAGTTAGCTCCCTACCAACCAGTTACCACCCCGTAGCACCACCGCCGCCCCTGATGCCGCCGCCATCACCGTGACGCGTATCTCTCATGTAGCTCGGCATGATGGCGTACTAGGCGGTCCTGGCATACTCCAGAAGGTTACATGAACTAATTCCATATATGAAAGCGGACAGGCTGATGGAAGAACGTGCAACCACTAGTCTAGGTGTCGATCGCTCAAATCTTGTTTTCATCAGCTGTTGGGCAACATCACCTACCTCTTGCCAGGCTTACAACACTCAGCCAGGGGTCTCGCTGAATTAAGAGCCTATCCAGTTCATTCGTCGAAAATTTGAGCCTTTACCCAGAATGAATAGGTGGAACTTCAAGGCGCACAGCTACGACTTCCGTTGCGAACGCCAAAATACCATTCTCTTTATGCCTACTAGGCACGTAATGCCACTTGCCGCGACAAGGGATTCCTCTCAAGTGCCGCTTGTCGGAGCAAGATAAAGCCTTACTTGCTCTTACTGGCATGCCACGTAGAATCATATTCTTAGGCGTGTCAAAAAACGGGCGGGAGGTTGATGATGCCAATATACCCGCTCCCTGGTAAGCAGCAGAGGCTCGACCTCATGGGAGGGAAACCCCTCTCCTATCAGGCAACAGCTTTGTAGTGATTGGTCAAGACTTTCAGATATGTTCAACGAGCTCGAGCATTGGTCGGTATCCACACGTTGTTACCATTGGCTCAATCCCCCTCGAGGCACGCTCTCTCTTGGGTATGATTTTTTCCAAGTCGACCCTCGGTCCTATCAGACACGGCTAGCTGAAGGGGAGAGGGGAAACGTGCGTGACGTGTGGCACAAGTCCTCCAAATTACCACGAAGAGGTACCCGTCTCACTACATGCCATCGGGGCTCGCTACCATCTCGTTCGGGTCATCTCGTTTTCGGGGCTCAAAGCCATCCATATTGGCCTTTTATCCTCGCTGCGCATTTCGTGTGTAGCTGAGTAGGCCGAATGGGACGTCGAAGTAATGAATACAGTATGCCAAGCGTTACGTACATGGGGGGTTCTGGTTGGCATCCCTACCTGCCTATAATTGCGTACGTAGCTAGCCCGGCTCCAGCCATGAGCCTCCATCTAACCTTAGTTAGGTCGGTCCCAGCTGGACCAGTTTTTCTGTCAGTTTTTTTGCTCTCTTTTCTTTTGCTGATCTCCATCGGCCGGTACCCAACGGAGCAGGCTGATTTGTTCGAGACCCCCGGATTTGGAAAACGTCAGCCCATTTCTCAATCCCTTGCCTGATCTCCCACCTGCATACCTGCAGAACTGCCCTGCCCGCCTGCCTACCTGCTTGCCTGTCCTAGAACCTAGCAGAGGACTACCAACCCTTCCATAGGCGAACTAGGAAAGGTTTCAAGGGTCAGGTCTACGGGAAGGGCGATCATTCCATCTCGATGTATGATATGGGTCCCCCGTTGCCCCGATTTTATATTTCCCTTTCCCTGATTTACGCAAGGGCGCCTAGCTAGCCGCTGCATACTTGTTACTAATGTAGGTAGGCAGCCAGCAGGAGTTAGCAAGCGTGCTCGTTCGGGTTATGGAGTCCTCTATTACTAAGGCCACTCGTGGAGTTCTTCGTGCTACAAATAGTTAATAGTATACCTTACCTACCTGACTTATTGAGCAACAAGTTCCTCCGAGCTGACGACCTATACCACCCGACTGCAGTCAGTCGGCTCGGAAGCCAGACCTAGCAACCAATTTCCATGTCCATCCGCTGAACGTGCACATGGGGCAGGGCGCCTTGCATGGGTTACACGTTGACCCCTTGCAAGAAGAGGGAGGGACAACCGCCGCCCGCTGGCAGCCGCTGATCGTTGTCCCTGACGTCAAAAGGAGGCCCGAAAGGGGTTCTCGATGGATTTGTACCTGCTGCTTTCGGCCTGCCTGCATCCTCATCTCGTGGCTTTCCCGCGGGGCGGCGATTCCTGTTCAGAACCTAGTGAGATGGAAAAAAAAAAAAAAAAAAAAAATCCACGATGGATCACCTAAACCAGCACCCCTACCTCCCTGCCTTCTTCTTTCCTTCTCTTCGCGATCGCTCCAGATATAGGTAGGATATCTACCATACAATGGATCCGGCCCACCGCTGCTGCTGCTTGCATGCACGCGCGCGCGTGTGCTCACACCTTCATCAACAAACTGGTCTACATGTCTACCCACTACCTACTACCTATCTACTCTGCTGTGTGGGCAGTTCTACCTATCAGTTGAACCAGCCGAGATGATGTTTGATCGACCGCAACCAACCTCAGTCCCAGGGCCTTGTTCCCCACTCTCATCCGTTCTCCTCTTTCCATTACCCTTCTAGCATCCTACCGCATCGAGCAGGCCGATATCTGATGGAGCTGGCTCTATAGATAGCAACAGCGCTAAGTCGGTCCCCGTTTGATTACGTATGCCTTCCCTCTTAGCTAATAGGCTAGCTGGACTGAGGAGGAAGCTCCTGCCGGTAGGTTTCTTCATTCTCAGCCGCAAACAACTTCCAGCTTGGGCGGTGATATGATGTGATTTGAAGTGACACAGTGCGATAGGATTGGATGGGATGGGATGAGAGGCTGGTGCTCCTCCTCCCTATGCCGTGCCGTGGTGGGTTGCAGGTACGGGCCTCCCTGATGAGCTCTAGGTAGCGGTTCTCTCTTACGTACGTACACGCGTGCGTGCCGGCTTGTGTGTATTCCCGACTAGTCATTTGATTTGGGGCAGCAGCGGCTATGTAGTTTGACTAGATAGCTCAGACTCCTGGCGGGAAAGGGGGGGAGGAGAGTGGTTAGGACCTCGTCGAGATCCAGAGCTCAACCCAAGCATGCGCCACAGGGTCGGTAGTTAGGCCATGACCACATGGGGGCGAGGAAAGAAACACAAACATGCAACATGCATCGCTCCTTTCGTTCGGGTCCATTGGTTGCTCTCTTCTCCGCTCGCCTCTCCCCGCCCGGGAAGTCAACCCCGACGGACGGACGAAGAGGGCTCATGGTAGGCATGCGGGCGGGA
This sequence comes from Diatrype stigma, assembly GCA_022225965.2. Taxonomy (NCBI): domain Eukaryota; kingdom Fungi; phylum Ascomycota; class Sordariomycetes; order Xylariales; family Diatrypaceae; genus Diatrype; species Diatrype stigma. The sequence goes on from JAKJXP020000010.1 coordinate 624,535, forward strand.
GGGCGGGCGAGCGAGCGAGCGGACGGACAGACGGATGGATGGATGGATGGATGGGCAGCAGACATCTTGAAATCTTACTGTCGCACCAATCGATCACGGCCATGCGACCTCAACAGCCAGCGCAGCGAGCAGATAGCTACGTATCCATCCCGGCGAAGATGGTAAAGCAGGTAAATTACCCAACAGTCTACGTAGAGTGTCGTCGGGATTTATCTGTTGCTGCGTTCTTTTCTTCTTGCCTTTGATTATATTGCAGGAGCAAGAGGAACGGAAGGTGGGGGGGAAGGGGAGGGGGAGAAGAAAGCAAAAAAAAAAAAAAAAAAAAAAAAAAAAAAAAAAAAAAACCCTGGAATAGGAGAATGAAGCAATATTCGAGAATGGATCCTAGGCAATCTGCATCGTCGTGCATGATGGGAGGGGAGCGAAGGGTTGCAACTGCAACTGCGACGGCGCTATCGTGCGTATTGTGTTACACAGCTCCAGCCCCGATCTAGCTACCTAAGCCAACTGCTCTGCCGGGCCAAGGCTGTACGTATGTTACGGCTGTTTCCCCTATGGCCTATGTTTATGTGGTTGTGTGAACGCCGGTTTCGTGTGTGTGTGTGTGTGTGTGTAAGTTTCTTGATGTAACCGGGGAAGCTGGAATACGAACCTGGAAACTGGCGGCGGCAGCGGCAAGGATATGGGTAGCTCGAAGAAGCTGGTTGCTTGACCAATCTGTGAGAGCAGTCATGGATTCATCGCCATGAGGATTTCGTTTACACGGGCCACTTCAGAGCAGAAGATTCGGTTTATGAACCATATAACAGAGCTTTTTGAGCACAAGAACTCTTGATATTCCAATCCTTTAAGCTCCCTTCTAGTAAATAGGTGGTGTAATATTTAGATTTCCCCATGGATATAGTAGATTTGTAACGAGGCGTGGCTCAGTAGCCTAGATAGGTGTATAAAGTACTCGCCTGTACGGCCCATAGCGACCTCCCATATTTCACGACGCCCCCGTGTATGGCAAGCATTCATCGACTTACCAGTGACGTTGATAACTGAGTGTAGATCTTGTGAGTACGACCGGATTGAAACTCGCCTCATATACCTGCATACGAGAGATATCAATATATCGCTTAGAACCTATCACCTTGTGGAAATATTCAAATCTGATAGACTTGGCAACTTACTTTATCCCAAGGCCTGTCTTGTACCGTTCACCAGTGTTTTCCCTAACATGTTGGGTGTTCCCCGTCATCTCTTTCTGCGAAGTTCACTGTCCAAGTCCTCAGATCGTGTACTATCTGATTACCAGTTTCACATCGAAAGTATGACTATTCTCGAAGGAAACAATGGCTTATCATAAACCTATCACACCCCACGCCTCTCATTATTCCACTACCGTAGAAACACCCCGAGAGTCCCCAAAAGCTGTTGCTCGGGTTTCCGAGTGAGTCATCAGGCACCAGGCGATATGTAGGTATATATTCACTCTCCGAGACACTACCTACAAGCCGTTCACTTATGTAGTGTTTTTGGCCTCGTGTCTCCGGGATAATATATATTGCGTATATATGGATTCTATTGTTTCTGGGTGTGGCTTCTCTCGATGAATATGAAGAACTGTTATCCTCTCAGCTATGCCATCTGCGTCAGTTTAGTATGACATATTCTTGATTTTGTCTCAAGTGTATTCGGAGCTGAACCCTTCTTATCCTAAGTCCACCACTCAGGTCTCTTGAACACCATCCATGACAGCCCTGGCAAATTTATTGTGTTACGAAGTTTAACAGCCTTCTGACTATGGGGTAGCTCTATGCGATGTTATCCTCTATATGATTGCCTCTTAGCCGTACCAAATGTGACAGGGCAGCTGAAGATACCGTGATTACACCTTAGAACATGTTGACGAGCCTTGGAATTTATTGCAGATTAAAATTAGACTGCACTATAATAACTATTCAAACCCTCAGACCAACCAAGCCAGCTTTAGAGCAGTTAGAAGTCCCTCATCTAGGTATGTCGCTTATACACAAGCACGCAAGAAGCTCAATCAAACTGCGCCCGTCCTGTCCTCCTATCAACTCCAGAAGTAGATCGACCTAGGTGATATTGAGGACCCCCCGTCGTTACGACACCCATTCCCTCCCCAAATACCCAAAACTTATTCTAGGTGTGTATGCGCTGGCTGATCCGAAGACACGTCAGCTACGAATTTATGGGGCTTGCCGCACCGTCTCATCTTCGGCAGAAGAGTCCAAGGAGTTCCACTCCCTGACGAAGGACTGGAGGCTGCGTGGGACTCGCGGGGGGCCCCATTCGGGGTTGCCATCGAAGTAGCGGCGCCCGTCGGGAAGACCAGCGCCAGGCATTCCCTCGAAGTAGCCGCTGATCCAGGAGCTACCGAATTCAATCTTCCCCTTGGCGATCTGCGGGTTGTTGATCGTAGTGCTGGGCCTCTTGACGCCCCGCCAGGTAAAGTCGAAATAGATGGCACCATCGTCCTCAGCTTCGTCGTAGCCATCGCCCCCCTGCTGTCCGGACCACTCGGGCGGTTCGCGCTCGGGGCCGTGATCCACCATCAAGATGCCCTTGTAGGGCCCGAAATCGAAGTCCCCCCAGATGCGGTCCTGGTCCCAGACCAACCTGATCTGGAAGACGTAGCCGCGGTCGGCCCAGTGCTCTTGCTTCACCTTATAGGTGCTCTGGATGCCACGGAGATAGATCCGATCGTACTCGGAGAGGTCGGGGTTGTTGACGAATTCGTTTTCCTCAAGAGTCTTCCATGCCGGGCGGAACTTGCCCATCGCCGAGTCAGTCTCGATGTAATGGGATCTCCCATCCTGAGGCCGAGGAGTAATCATTTTAGATGATCTAGGCTTGCTTTTGGGGCCCTACGTATGGCTTTTCTAGGAATTAGTTATCAGTGTAACGCGGAGAGCGGTCGCACCAAACAAACCTCTGCCTTGATGACTGCTCGCTTCTTCTATTGTCCTGATTATAAAAACGAGGTTCTCGTGTTTGATCGAAACATGCAACCGTCTCTCTTCTTATGCCGTGGTCTGCCTCGATAGTTACGAATAGATATGGTTGCAGCCTAAATGACCCATAATGCACCTACCATGAGGATATCTGTGATGTCCTGAGAGTTACTCCGTGATTCGTTGTTGGTACTTCGAACCCCGCCCTGCCGATCGCCGAATCCGGTGGCCTAACATAGTAGTCAAGGTAGCCCTGTAATTGTAGATCTTTATAGTTACTAAATCTTGGCTCCTTTCTGACAGTCTGTCGCTCTAAGCTGGCCTCGTTCCCACGATACTTTTAAGGGGGGGGGGGGGGGGGGGGGTCAGGGG
>JAKJXP020000010.1:627882-676761 GCA_022225965.2 Diatrype stigma
CCCCCCCCCCCCCCCCCCCCCCCCCCAGGGGCTCTTACCTCCTCCGAGTCCCAACCTACTAGCCGATTTTTGGTCTGCTTGACTAGAACAGAGTATGGACGCCTTGAAAGCATTCAAACAAGAGTTGTTAGATATTCATAGTGCCCATATGTTTTATAGATCATGCCAGTGGAAAGGAGTTGGTTTGTCCTATGGAGACAGCAGTGGGCTGTAAAGTGGTGGGTACCGGTCCTTTGGTGGTGAACTTGTATACATCAGCTACGGAGCATGGCTTGTTTTTCTTTATAACTAAATAATTTCTTCTGAGTTTCAGATGTGACACCGAGGGCTTTTATACAGGGTATGTAACTACTATACGTAGTTATCAGTAAAGGTTTAGGGGGCTATATAATACCGCATCCGAAAGGGGCTTGACCCGGGAGGTATATTCAACATCGTGTTCTTTATTATATACCTCAAGAGTTTCTATTACCAAAGCTGTGATCTGTAGGGAACTGGTCTCCAATGTAAATGAGCAGGAATTTTGCTTGGAGATTCGGGTCTCCGACGTGGTCGTCAGCTTCGGCGTAGTCGTGTTGTTTAAAGAGCCCCAGCTCACCAGCACACCCAGGCCTGCATTTGCAATGGTCTGCACAACTTATATGATACACTTATTCAAACACTTTTCGCTATGGTCCAAGGTACCCCCGAGGAGTAAATATGTCGACGCTAAGGTCTCTTTTTTGACATATGCACTCATCTACATCCATTCAAAGTTTACCGAGCATTGTCGCGACCATCTGCGTTCTGCTAGTACTTTGGAAGACAATGGTAGTCATAACCTGAGTTTCCCTCTAATGCTAGTTCCCACGATGAAATCGAAGTAATAGTAAGGAGACATGGAGCTGCCTGATTCAAAAGAGTGATGCTATACACTGATTAGTTTTTCTCCTTATACACTGATTACTTTTCTAGGCACCTGCCAGCGGCCCGCCTATAAGCTTCCGGCCCGACCTACTATAGCGCATCAGCCGCTATAACTCAACGCATCACCCACTAACTTACAGCGCCTTGTAATTATATAATACAGACCCCTTTATTATATTACAATGCTTTATCGCCTTTATAACTTCAATTGTATACTGTTCTTATCGGGTTAATTGGGGCAATTGAATGAAGCCGGAATTCCAACACTTCAAAAGCGTTGCTTTGAAAGGGGCGTCTTAGGTCAATGATAGGGGGTACGGTACGTTATAGTCAATGATATCGAACGTAGGAGTTATACAGCAAATTCACATACAAAACACTACAAATCTAGGCTTTCAGGAACAATTCGAATAGTATTAAGTAAGTAGGCTACGTTATTTATCATATACACTCGACGTTTTATTCAGCGCGTTTGTTGTGATGGGAATTGGTGAATTCAAGCAATTGTTCGAAGATGGGGAATCAAACGTTGCAATACAGCTACTATAAATCGGGCCGGAAGCTTATAGGCGGGCCGCTGGCAGGTGCCTAGAAAAGTAATCAGTGTATAAGGAGAAAAACTAATCAGTGTGTAGCATCACTCATTCAAAAAGGGTCAAAACTAGTGCCAGGCCCAATCAATACAGGGAGGTATATAAACTATGGAGTTCTTGCTTTACACATACCACGATTACATGGAGGGATTGGTGTATCGGGGTATTTCATGCTATTCTCCGTTAGATCTCCTTCACTGTGAACGTAGGAGTACACACAACGGACCATGGCTTTTGTGGTGTGCCTCAAGGTAGACAGAATAACTGATACACTCACATTCCTCCTACATTGGAATCAATCATGATATCAATTCAATATGCCATCTATAGTCCCTCATGTCAACTACCCTTCAATATTATCCTATACGGTTTGAATATGCACATTACAGCGGCTATCACTAACTGTCATATGTTTCCGTGGCGGGAACGATAGAACAGCTGCTAGGTAAGGGGAGGAAACGGCCCCTTATATAGCCATATGAGCCCGCACTAGACACTAACAGGTCAGTTTTCAGTGTCCCTAGAGACCCTTTAAGAAACACCCGTGGTAGACAAGTGTAATCTAGGCCATGTTCCTGTTGTACCGGGCCAAATCATGCGTAAGACGCAGGGGATGCATACTATTTGGAGATGGGTCCATTTCGGTAAGAGGCGCTTGATTACCCGGTCAACATCCAAGTGGCAATAAATATCAATAAATACTATGTGAGCATTGTTTCTCGATTAAGGGCAACCAGATGTTACCTACTTGTCGCTGAGGTAGGTGGGTTGCGGCAAGCGGTTCAGTCAGTCACCGGCTGCAGCGAGTTAATGAACACACTTTAATCGGAACATTATGAATATTTCTTCCCCAAGCATTCGAGAAAGAGGGAATACTCATCACTAGAGAAACGTTAACTCGATACTGGGTTTAACCGCTAGATTCTGGCCAGGTCATTCCCTAACCCCTTAGTTTGTAAACGAACTGGTCGGGCTGGATGCCGGTGTAGACATGTTATGTGCCGAGGTTCCTAGTCCATCGAAGCTAGATCATGCAGGTGTATGTGAATGATATGTGTAAATGAGAATGGCGCTGGTAGCTGTCACCGCATCTCGTTTGGCTTGGGGTATAAGGGACTAAGGGGTATAGGGAACCATAGGATTTCGAATATGCACTAGTGGAGGTTTCTACCGCTATATATAGAGTTTTTCCACCCCCTATAGCTTCCATAGGCTCGAGAGTTGTTCTAGTCCCTACCCACCCCCTACCTAGCAACTGTGTATTATTCTAATGTGACATATTCCATGACACTTGCGCCCCTCCCCCGATATCCTCTAATATAGTGGTCGTGGTTGTCATAGCGACTTCCTTCGCAACGGAACATGCCAATATGACATAGCTAGGCGAGATCTCATACAACAACGTCGAAACCAGCAGCTATGACTGCAGCTCGGGAAGCGGTAATAAGGGGGACAACTGATTACTACACAAGAGACAAGGGAAGTGTATTACTATGAGTTTCACTCGTCACGGTCAAACCGATAAGATGCACGAATACCTAGGCTAAGTAGGTAACGAATAATGATACCCGATATGGAACGATGGCTGACTAACAACAAGGATATAACGGCCCCGGACATGCACAAGATCCATGGCTGTCGGAGAATTGATAACCCTGTGCACCCCCCAGAAACTTCCAAAATGCAGGTGACGTGCTTTTCACCCTCGCCATCGTGCAGAAGCCGGCAGCTTCCCGACCGTCTAACATCAATATCGGACTTACCTGTTACATATCCGACCTAAGGTAGTTAGGCAATCCAAGTCTAACTAGAGGCCAAGCCAGTTTAAACTCCGAAGTAGCCGCATGGGTTCTCGTAGATCGGCTTTGTAATGCTAAGAGTGGCCGTGGCAAGTCACCAGAAGGGCAAAAGGGGGATTCCGCCTATAGGATGGCATGGCCATTGATCGATGCATACGAAGCGTGCCGTGTAAAGGTGCGCGCCTGTCATTATCAATGCGACGGCTTGAAGAAGCTTAGTTATTGCATAGTACCATATATAGTACCATAGTACCAACATAGCACCATACATTACGTCTCCAATCCAAGACACCGAATTAAGTCATAATCATATAAAAGTAGACTCCACCAAGCCCATGATATTCACATCCATTATCCCCCGTAAAGCATTCACTCAAGCTAGAAAGTCCATCATCAACGGCCACCACCACCCCCTAGTCCCACACCATCCCCTCTCAAGCCAGAGGACATTGGCAACAGCAGCAGCAGCAGCAGCAGCAGCAGCAGCAGCAGCAGCAATAACACAACCACCAGCAAAAACCACAGCAATGACGACCGCCGAGTTCCGACACATCGACACCTCCAAGCAGCCGGCGGGCACGAAGCCATGGAGCAAGGTCGACGCGGACGGCTCCAGCTTCACGCAGACCTGGGTGTCGCGGCCGGTCACGGATCTGCGGAGCCTCCTCGCCAACACTAGTTCCACCGACAACCCGCCCGCCTCCTCCGCCGCCGCGGGGTTCAGCACGGACAGCGCGGGCTTCGCGCTGCTCCGGGAGCCGACGGCCGCCACGGAGGCGACGTTCCTCGACGACGCCGCCGTGCGCGGCGCGTACTACGCCGAGGTGGAGGCGCTGGTCCGGAAGTACCTGCCGGACGGCTCTACTGCTGCTGCTCCTGCCACCAACGGCAGCGTGAACGGCAGCAAGGTCAGCAAGGTGGTCATCTTCGACCACACGATCCGGCGCCGCACGCCGGACTCGGCGCGCCAGCCCGTGCAGCAGGTGCACGTGGACCAGACGCCCGGGGCGGCGGCGGCGCGGGTGCGGCGGCACGTGAGGGACGCGGCCGAGGCGGAGCGGCTGCTGGCGGGGCGCTACCAGATCGTCAACGTGTGGCGGCCCATCGGCCGGCCGGCGTCCGAGCTCCCGCTGGCCGTCATCGACTGGCGGAGCACGCGGCCCGACGACTTCGTCGCCATCGACCTGCTGTACCCGAAGCGCAAGGAGGACAAGAATGATGATGATGATGATGATGACCGCGGCAAGGAGGTGAAGCCCGACGCCGCGACGCTGCAGTCGACCGAGGGCTACGAGGTCCGCGGCGAGACGTTCGGCGTCCGCCCTAGCGAGCGCCACCGCTACTACTACGCGCGCGACATGCGCCCCGACGAGGTGCTGCTGCTCAAGTGCTACGACTCGTTCGGCGAGGGCGAGGCCCCCCTGGGCCGCCCCGGCGTCGCCGTGCGCACCCCGCACACGGCGTTCGTGGATCCGCTGACGCCCGAGGGGGCGCTGCCGAGGCAGAGCATCGAGGTGCGGTGCTTGGTGTTTTATGAGTGAGTTTTCGTGTGGTGGTAGTGGTGTGTGTGTGTGTGTGTGTGTGTGTGTGTGTGGTGTAATGAAAGAGCATTAAGGATGAAGGACTGGTTCGTTTGGTTGTTCGAACCGGGGAGAGGGAGGATCGAAAGGGGCTTGATGAACGGGTTGGTAGGGTACCTTAGGTATTTACTAGTACATCAAACTATATGAGAACAGATCATACATCCCCTAAATAACAAAAACCGATCCTGATAGTCGACCTCGTAACCAAAGTGTGATTTGCTGCCGTAGTGAGACATATCGTGTATTTACGTCTTGCCATTAGATCAGACGGGGCCGTACTGAGAATATAGTCATAAATGCAGTTGTTCAGTGGACATATGGTCGTCTACTTGGTCCCTAGATATCTATGATGGCTATATACGGCTAGAAAGACGTCTTAAGAATAATATGTGGTTTTAAATAGACCTTGTACATAGTTTTTACGAATGGCCAAGGGATGATTATTGATAAGATGTAGTTTGTATATAATGTGCCTACTTCGTATCACTCTGAACACATCTGTCCATGATTCATGGCAAAGATGTTCCCACGTATGAAACTGCCTCGACCTGATGGTAGTTACTGAATTCAAGTGCCTAAGGCTGTAGTGACGCTCTATATGGGCTGTTGATACGTCGACATCTTCCGGTCCTCCCTCGCCGAATCTGGACCATCCCTACTGTACTACCCTAACAAACCTAATGGATATGAAGCCCAGTTACGTTTGGCCCGTGTCTTATGGGGGTATAAACAGCTACAAAGTCTAGCTGGTGGTGCCATAGGTTGAACGCAAAGCGAGACCAAATCCTTGGCTGACCTGTGGGCACTGACGAAAGCGAACCCACGGCACCTTACGATTTCTTGCTACGTCTCCGTCTACTCTCTTCCATGGTGAGAACGATTGGCATCCCGGGGAGTTGACTGATCCTAAGGCCCTTCAACGTAGTCCTAGTCCGGATGTGGCTGTTCGGACGGGCCTGCGGCTACCTATTTCCGTCTTCTTTGGATTTGATTAGTTCATCGTACCGTCGTACCAACTCGTTCCTAACTCGACAGGCACGCGGCAAATGCGCTCGACTACCAGATGAGAGTTAGGCGGGATGGCTGGTCGGACGGATGAGGGCTCGTCGGATGTACAGTACAACCTTCACTGCGATACATCTTGGGCAATATGCCCAATCATAGGACGTGTATATCGTAGAGGAGGCTGTGAACGAAGTTGTCGCTAAGGGTGACGTAGAAGTCTAGCCACGTTATCGCGAACCCCAGATTCGCCAACAGGCATGCGGACATGCCAGACAGATCATTAGAGATCGACGTGATCCTCTGGTCTCGCGATCGACATAGTGCATGCATATGCGTACGCTATCGCCGTGGCTGTGACTGCGAATAGAACATTCTATGCTGCACAGGCGAAGGTTTGACGACGCGCAAGACAGCCGCATTCAGAAGGCAGCGTTCTGCTCGACCACGAAACTCATTTCCCGCACGATGGATGTCCCAAGTACCGTAGCACTAGCCGGTGTAGATGAAGATCTGGGCGACTGTTTCCCATAGTTGGACGACCGATTTTCGAAGCCCAAATTTCGGTGCCAGATAGCTCTATTGATCATGATTTCCCTCCCCGGACTTTGGAACCTCTCGTGCGCTCCGAGACGTCAAGTGGCTCTTTGCCGTGTCCTGATCACGATGATTTGAGATTGAGACTCGGCTGCTGTCTCACTGAAATCGCTGGGCGCATTTGCTTGGCTTCTCAGGAAAGGGCTTGGTTGGGTTGCGAGATAACATCATAACCTCGTACGCGTACGTTGAAATTTCACTTGTCTTTCTTGGCTTTGGAGAAGTGGCTGGTCAGCGCGGGTTAGCTCGTTGATCGCTTGGCTCGTGGAAACATGCAGACGGTGACGAACGCAGGGACCGAGATCTGCGACGGCAAAGATCGCCCATCGAGCCGCTTTATGGTCTTGGCGTCTACCCAAGGGAACACAGGATTCCACCAGCCAAGAAGGCGAGCAGAGAGGAAGGAATCAGATAAACTAAGGCGAGGCAGGCAGTGATATGTAAAACGTGAAAGAACGAACTCGGCGATACATTCCGCCAAGGCACTCGGGCGGGAAAACAAAGGCGGGATAGGCTGGAGGAAAGTCTCACGGTGCGGGCCTGTGGTACGCTTGGCATGACACGCGATGGAGCTTGCCAAGGCCTGGACATTCTGAACTATTGCGCAACGGAACTATCAATAGCAACGTGGAGTGACTTGACGTTGAAGCTCAACATTGGGACGTTTATTAGTTGCTAGACAGAACGCCAAGGCAGCAAGGACCGATTCTCGTGTCCTTTTCGGCAGAGAGTTCTGGGAGTTGTCAGGTGGAAGGTCAAGGAGAAAGAGGCGGTCACCGTTCAAGCACAGCCCAAGGAGAGCCACACGAGAACGTGAGGCGCGCCGCCGACCGCGCCGTCGAGAAGGAAGGATGATGATGTTATATCTGACGATCCGACCCCTAATCCGTGACCGTTTCTGGAAGGAAGAGCCACCAGAAGCCGGCCGTATTTTCCTGGAGACTCCAGAGTCGTGAGGCCGGGGACCCGCCCGTCTCCAGGCGAACCAGTCCCGAGAGGCAGGAATCTCATCAGAGCCAAGAGAGCTTTGTTCCCCATTGCAAGCTCCCAGGCTCCGAGTCTCTCCCACATTCCATCATACGTAATATGTAGACTACTGAGCGACTAGTCAGGCACGCACCAGGCCGACACAAACTTGAGGGACCCTCCCGGTGGGGGCAAAAGACTCCTCGGGCCCCTAATTGAGCATAGCATAGCTCGGGAGTCGGGAGCGGTAGGGAGCGGTAGGGAGCGGTATCGAGCGGTATCGTTAGGCGTGTATGGGTTTATCCCGCCACGCGGAAGAGGCGGCGTGGGCCACCGTATCATCAGGGGCTCCGAATAGAATCACTAGTCATTCGAAGCCGTGGAAAGGGTCGGAGAGGGTGTCCTGTGCGTCCGTGTACAATACGGGTGTCTAGCTTCTTTCTCGCTGCTACCTACATAGAGCGAGCGAGGTGTCCTTGTCCGAAAGCCGAAGTTGCCGGACCAGAGTATTGGCAATAGTTACAGAGTGACTGACTCAACGTTGAGACTTGATGGTTGGTCTAGGCGCTTCGTAAGAAACCTCAAAGACCATGCATGATGGCAAATGGCAACATCATGTAACCATGTAATAATGTAATCAATCAATCAAATGCACATAATCATACGGACCTATGCATGAGCGGACGTGTCCGATGTCAAATGTCAAACATCTAGAGCTGCATTCACCCGTGCAACTAAGACACCGTAAAGCATATGTCACCTACTTAGACTCGTTTCTAGCTTGTACTACCCTTCTACACACCTTAAGTATTTCATTGATGTGACACGCGATTTCTTGCCCCAGCTGGACGGTTGGTGGCTGCTACTATGAGGCTTAAACATCGCAGTGGCGCGATAACTCCGTATGGTTGGTAGGTCGGGAGGTTGGCTGGAGGACCCCTGGAATCGGAAAAATCGATACGCATGACGGAAACAACGGGTACGGAGAATATGACCTCGTCCGCTTACCTCACTCAACTTCGTGAGATGATTCCCTTGCCTTGGCCTGCTAGTTTCAATACTGCAGCGTTATATAAGTCTCGGCTTGTCGCCTCGGCATTCCGGCGCCGAGAAATAAGCACAACGCGACAACACATTGCCCATGGGGAAACGAACATGTGAACAGGCACTTGCAGGCACACGGAATTGATTGCATAGGATGATGGGAATAGCATGTAAGATAATTATGGATAGCACTTGAAAGTATAGCACTTAGGTATGTAATGTCCGAGAAAAAGCCATCGGCGAGACTTTTCTTGGCCATCAGAGGAGCCCAGAGTGTGGAGGCCAAGGAGATGAGATCTCCGGTAACAATGCGAAAGATAGAAAGGACGCGAGCGACAGCGCCAGCAACAGCGCCAGCGCCAGCGCCAGCGGCTATAGCAGGGCGAACAAGGCTTAGTTAATCGCGCACTGGGGCGCTGGGGCAGCTGGGCCGCCGGGCAACCGACTGGACGGCGGTGACGTGACGTTGGTCCTGTTCATACGGGCTGGGATGCTGGCTGGGCAGTTAAACTATGTACATACATACCCTTCGTACACCCGTGCAATGCCCGCCAAACGGGGAGCCGACTAGCCTGTACGTAGACTACATACATACCTGGACTAGTTACCAGGTACAGGTTTCCAAGTTAGGGGGGTCGCGTGTGCGCGCGTGGTGTGTAGCAGCGGCTTGCCAGGCGGCTTCTCCCACTAGGTACCAGACTGCCAGACAGCCAGACAGCCTAAAGAAGGCACCCCTAAACGGGAAGAACTGCCTGTACAGCGCTGACGAGACGGCCTGAGACGGCCTAACTATGTAACTACCTAGATACGGTTGTATGTTGCTTAGCGCGATCACATCAGACACCAGATTTGGGGGGCACCCCTGCCGAAATTTGCGTTGATGCTGCTCGCTGATGCTTGTTTTGGCGATTTCATGATTGGCGAGATGAAAGATGGGGCATTTCGAGTGTGGGGGGCCATCCTGAGTCGGGGGATGGTGGATGCAGGTGGTGGATGGATTCGACTTCACTCTCGGTGGATTAACCATCGGCCGGCGAGATGCTACCTATTTTAGGTGCCTGGTGCGCGCGTCTGTGCTGTGAGAGTCCCGTCGGCCGCGAAAGTCGATATAGCACTTCGTAATAGTCGGTATCACATCGTTTCAAATTGGCTTGCTTGACCTTGCTGGCCGTCCGCTATAGTCGCCTCGTTCTTCATCGTGAGCAGGAGTGGGAAGTGAACCCCTATGCACAGCCAAGCCGGTAAGGCAGCTAAACGTTTGAGATTGATGATAGATGAAGTCTCAACGAACCTTGGCAGGTAGCCTCCTGTGCCACAGATCATTGAGTCTTTGCGAAGCACGAAGATGGGTACATGTCTATATCATGCGCACAGCTAACATTGTTGACCGGTGAGCTATATACTAGAGAAGTGAGGCATTTTGCTATATCGTGATAGTGGTTGGCTGGTTGGCATGGCATACGTAAGAATCATATGTAGGCAGAGAAAAAGCTGAAGAACTACTTGGCGCCAGGCTTATTAGCATGTGTAGATCATGGTGGCCATAGGGCTCGTTGATGTGTGTATTCGGTATATGCCTTGCGTAGCATGAAAATTTGCTTGAGACATAGACTAAAGGGCCCCAAAAAAAAAGAGCCTCTTCATTGAAGCGGCAAGGAGGAAAAAGCGAAAAGCAAAAAAACGACCAAAAAGAGCGTGAGAAGCGACCGTCAGGTTAGCTAGCACACGCGGAGAAGCCGGTACTACCGAGACCAATGGGTAAGCCGAAGTTTGGGCCGGGAGGCAAAGGCCATATTTTCACCGATTTTTTCCCTATCCGCGTGCAGAGCCGTCGTGGGGAAGTGTGGGAAGTGTGGGATACGTAGGGGATTTGTGGAGGAGGGTAGAGAAAGAGGACTGTCCAACTGGGGCCCCAGGGTTACACTGGATATATCTGAGCGTTGATAGGGCTACGGATGGAGGCCGTGTGATCACTGATAGTTGGTTCTGGGCATGGCTTGCATGGACCATGGAGGATTCATTGCGCGGGACTTCGACGGCGCAAATGACGTATTTCGAGTAAGCCACATCTGCGTTTACACGCTATGGACCTATGGTGCATGGCGGGATGGGCAGCTCAGGAATTGACATCGACGTCGCTGCTTGATGCTAACTATACGAGGCAAGCAATTAATTGCCCGGCCCTGGAAACAACTATCATTATTGCGATGCATCTGAGCCACCCAGCGACTTCGTCTTGGGCCACGGCAACATTCTACGGGCTACGAGAGTACGAGGAAGCGCATGTAATCTCTTCGTTCAAACACGACGCCAAGACCAGGAAAGGTTAAGAGAGCGCGTGAAGGAAGGGCGTGAAGATGAGGATGAACAGCAGCTTGTGGAGGCTAATAAGGTAGCATACACATCTGCACACCTGCATGCCTAAGGCCGGATCCTGATTAGTGGTTCTTGGAACTATAGATCCCTAAGAATAAGGAGAAGATGATAGGACAAGATCGACACTGATACTATATGCCTCCTTCCTATAGGTAGATATGATGCGTATTATAGCCAAGCCCGGCCAAGGCAGCCAAGCCAAGCAACCTCATCTACTCGATCTCTACCTACTGTACGTAGCACCTACAGAATCTGCAATTGACGTGAATAGAACTTTTAAATGAAGTTACTAAGCAGGCAGGTAATTAAGGGATGTACCTACTCAGCAATAGGAGTACAGCCGAAGTAGGCAGATGTAGAATACCTACAATATCATCACCATCAATCAGAGCCCACAGTGGCAGACAGGGAAAATGGCTCAGGGCTAAGCTGGATAGAATCAATCACGCGCATTCGCGATTACCTCGACATGCGAAACGAAGGTGCGAAGCATAGCGCAGCGAGGGCTTTTCTTTATCGGCCTTATGCCCGAGTCAGACATCAACGGTTAGCTACCTACTTGGGCAGATAAGATGAACAGATCAAACGAGACATCGAATAGGACAATACGGCGGGAAGCAGCACAGACCTTAGACGTACGTAGTTGTTGCAGGTACCCAGGCTGCCAGGTGAGGTAGCATGTAGGCTGGCAGGCTGGCAAGTCCGGCAAGTGAGGCATTCCCATCGCCTATCGCATACCTACCCTTCGTACTTCGTACATACATGCATACAACCATGCGTACAGTATGAGATACAGAAACTGTGTACAAAGGGAAAGCCCCGATGAGAAACGCCTGATTGGACCATCCGGCGGACAAGCTTCGTAGTGAGTCCACGGCTTGCCAGGGTCCATAGAAACGAAATGCGGACCCCTTCACTGCTTCAAGGAGATCAAAACAATAGCTCAAGAGCTTGTGATAGCTCTGGAGGATTCAATAACGCCGATTAAAGCGCAAAAGTTGGACAATTGGCAAAAGCATGCTGTGCTACAGCTCAAGAAACTCTCTTATCCGCTGACCATAAGCGGTGGTATTCAGAAAGCTGCCCGGGGTTGCGCAACACGTATTTTCCATTCCGAGCGGTAGGAAAAAAAATAACGCAGATTGAAACTGGGGAAATGTACCTTCAAAGCTAACACAATGCAGCGGTATTCGCTCAAGGGGGGATGCCGATGGATACCTTGTACATCACTGAAATGAGGCCGAGTGGGGCATCTCTGCGGCAGGCAGCTCGTACTGTGTACATACAAGAAATACAGGAGAATTCTTACCCAGCCAGCCAGTCAGCAGCAACATAACAAAACAATATAGGGTAACATCAACATCGACAATCGCCTGGCTAGTCAGTTGGATGCCTTTAGTTCGCCTTAGGATGGCTAGCCTGGGACAATAGCGATTCAGCCAGTTTCCTGTACCTGACTAATAAATGCGACAGTAAGGACCAAAACTTGTAAATGTGGATATTCCTGTGCTACATGCCTATCAGATTGCGTATCTCATAGATTACGTCTACATGCGAAAGGAGAAGCAGTTGGGTATGCGGTGGAAGCAACCTGGAGGAGAACCGAGGCTGTCTCTAGCCACCGCCTAGCCATACCTACCTATGGCTGTATAGCTCAAAATGTAACGCTCGGTAGCGTTCCGGGATTTAAAGATCTGAGGATGGGTCGGCACGGTCGGTCTCCAGGCTCAACGATAGCAGAACCGAAAAAAGGCGCAAAGACAATGGCGCCCAGACGCCCAGACGCCCTGATACCCGGAGGAAAGTCTTTGTGGTCTTAGTTAGCAGATAGAGGCATTCCATAGACCGCACACAGACCACATGGATATCGTGGAGTTTCTGTTGTTACCTGGTGCTTAACTCACCTTAACCGTGTTTGTGCAGTCCATGCGTGCTGACAGAGAGAAATGAGACCGTGCGAAGGCGGTCTCGATAGCGACAGTGCTCAGACACAGTATAGCACCGTTTGCCTGTCGGTTGCTAGGAGCTGGGTACTTGCTACTGGGTGCAGGGAACTGGGTCGCTGGGATGGTTGCTGCAAGATTGAATGCAGCAGCACCCAGCACCAGCAGCAGCGGTAGCGGTAGCGGCAGCAGCACCAGCAGCACGCCGCAGGAGCAGATGGAACTTGAAGGCTGGGAGGTACTGTCCCGGTGGGTCTTCAGGCCATGGATGACGGATGGGATGGGGGATGGACGCTGCTAACTAGCTCCAGTTGTGCATGTCCATCGCGCTAGGATAGCAGGGTAGCTGGGCAGGTACAGTACGTCGATGGGTCCCACTAGATCCCACCCCGTCCATACGCAGCCCCACCCGCGACCATGTAGACCGTTCTCCAGTTCTTCTCATGGCGCGGTTTCGGTAGCCCCAGGATGTACATGCCTATAGCGAACACACACATTCAATACCTCGCCCGCGTACAGGACATTGTAGCGACAGCGTTATATGCAAGTCAATGGGTGTATGTGGTTAGCGCCTGCAAGCTACGACGGGACTGTAGGTACAGTACCTACTGTACCTCCTGGTGAGAGAAAAAAAACAAGTCTCGCTCTCTAGCTCGTCGCCGAGGTGTTAGCAAGGATCGAATAATAAAAGCCCATCGTCCACTGCCCAAATCCCGACGCGCTTTTTTCCCTTCCTTTCTCTCCTCACCACGTGAAAGACTCGTCCGTTCGACTTGTCGATTTTCCTAGACGTCGTCCGTGGTGCCTAGCCCGTCAACACCTCTCCCCTCTACCCCCCCCTCACGCCTTGACCTCGTCTAAACTCAAATCTTGAAATAAGGTTTTGTTTTTTGACTTGACTTGGTTTGCCATTGTCAATTGGAGAAGGAACCTACCTCTGATCAATTCATCTCCCACCCTGATCAGCATTCCAGACAATTCCTTCCTCGTCGTCTGACATAATTCCACCCTTACCCCCAAAACAATAATCTCTACGCCGTTCCGCACTCTTATCCTTAATAATCATTGTTCTCCTTCCGCCCAGCTGCTATACAGGCAACACCCGAAGCTTCGCTGGTAATAATTGAGAGCTCGCCACTATGGCAGAGTCTAACCCCGCCGGCGCTCCGGCGTTAAACACGAATATCGAGTCGGGGAACTTCAACGAGAAGGCCGCCCATCCTACCGAAGCCCCTGCCGCCACCAAGCCTAAGGTTGAGGAGGAGGAAGATGAGGACATCGACGCTCTGATTGAGGATCTTGAGTCCCAGGATGGTCATGGTTTTGAGGAAGAGGAGGAGAATGATGGAAACCCCGCTGGAGGTGGTCGGGTCATTCCCGAAGAGATGCTGCAAACCGACACTCGGGTCGGTTTAACAGAGAGTGGGTGTCATCGTCCCCGTCTCTGTCTGCCAGGTTGCTAACATGCTGGTCAATAGGTGAGGTTGGAAACCGTCGTCGCAAGTACGGTCTCAACCAAATGAAGGAGGAGAAGGAGAACCTGATCCTGAAGTTTTTCGTAAGTATTCCTCGATATGCCGAGCACTACCCGCGTTGGTATCTGTACTAACTGTCGGCAATAGGGTTTCTTCGTTGGTCCTATCCAGTTCGTCATGGAGGCTGCCGCCGTCCTGGCTGCCGGTTTGGAAGATTGGGTCGATTTCGGTGTCATCTGCGGTCTGCTTCTGCTCAACGCCGCTGTCGGTTTCATTCAAGAATTCCAGGCTGGTTCTATCGTCGACGAGTTGAAGAAGACTCTTGCGCTCAAGGCTGTCGTTCTCCGTGACGGTACCCTCAAGGAGATTGAGGCCCCTCAGGTTGTCCCCGGTGATATTCTTCAGGTTGAGGAAGGTACCATCATTCCCGCCGATGGTCGCATCGTCACCGAGGATGCTTTCCTCCAGGTCGATCAGTCTGCTATCACTGGTGAGTCCCTTGCTGTCGACAAGCACAAGGGCGACCAGTGCTTCGCTTCCTCTGCCGTCAAGCGTGGTGAGGCCTTCATGGTCGTCTCCGCCACTGGTGACAACACTTTCGTCGGTCGCGCCGCTGCCCTGGTCAACCAGGCTGCTGGTGGTACCGGTCACTTCACTGAGGTCTTGAACGGTATTGGAACAGTTCTTCTGATTCTCGTTGTCTTCACCCTCTTGGTCGTCTGGATTTCTGCCTTCTACCGCTCTATGCCCATTGTCGACATCCTGCGCTTCACCCTGGCCATCACCATCGTCGGTGTCCCCGTCGGTCTGCCTGCTGTCGTCACTACGACCATGGCCGTCGGTGCCGCTTACCTCGCCAAGAAGAAGGCCATTGTCCAGAAGCTGTCTGCCATTGAGTCGCTGGCTGGTGTCGAGATTCTCTGCTCTGACAAGACCGGTACTTTGACCAAGAACAAGCTGTCCCTTGCTGAGCCGTACACCGTCGCCGGTGTCGACCCTGAGGATCTGATGCTTACTGCCTGTCTCGCTGCTTCCCGCAAGAAGAAGGGTATGGATGCTATCGACAAGGCTTTCCTGAAGTCCCTGCGATACTACCCCCGTGCCAAGAGCGTCCTCTCCAAGTACATTGTCAAGGACTTCTTCCCCTTCGATCCCGTCTCCAAGAAGGTCACTGCCGTCGTCGAGTCTCCCCAGGGTGAGCGCATCACCTGTGTCAAGGGTGCCCCTCTGTTCGTTCTCAAGACTGTCGAGGAAGACCACCCCATCCCTGAGCAGATTGACCAGGACTACAAGAACAAGGTTGCTGAGTTCGCTACCCGTGGTTTCCGTTCTCTTGGTGTTGCCCGCAAGCGTGGTGAGGGTGCCTGGGAAATCCTTGGTATAATGCCTTGCTCTGACCCCCCTCGTCACGATACCGCCCGCACCATCAACGAAGCCAAGCGCCTGGGTCTCTCTATCAAGATGCTTACTGGTGATGCCGTCGGTATCGCTCGTGAAACCTCTCGTCAACTCGGTCTCGGTACCAACGTCTACAATGCTGAGCGTCTCGGTCTTGGTGGCGGTGGTGACATGCCCGGCTCTGAGGTCTACGATTTCGTTGAGGCTGCCGATGGTTTCGCTGAAGTTTTCCCCCAGCACAAGTACAATGTCGTCGAGATCCTGCAGCAGCGTGGTTACCTGGTTGCCATGACTGGTGATGGTGTCAACGATGCCCCGTCCCTGAAGAAGGCTGATACTGGTATTGCTGTCGAGGGTGCTTCCGATGCTGCCCGCTCTGCTGCCGATATCGTCTTCCTTGCCCCCGGTCTTGGTGCCATTATTGATGCCCTTAAGACTTCCCGCCAGATCTTCCACCGCATGTACGCATACGTTGTCTACCGTATCGCTCTGTCCCTGCACTTGGAGATCTACCTCGGTCTGTGGATTGCCATCTTGAACCGGTCGCTTAACATTGAGCTCGTCGTGTTCATCGCTATCTTCGCTGATGTTGCTACCCTGGCTATTGCCTACGATAATGCACCTTACTCGATGAGCCCCGTGAAGTGGAACCTTCCCAAGCTCTGGGGTATGTCCGTCCTTCTCGGTGTCGTGCTGGCTGTCGGAACCTGGATCACTGTCACCACCCTGTACGCTGGTGGTGTCGGCGAGGATGGTCACTACGTTACCGGCGGTATTGCCCAGAACAACGGTAACCTCGACGAGATTGTCTTCCTGCAGATCTCCCTGACTGAGAACTGGCTGATCTTCATCACCCGTGCCAACGGTCCCTTCTGGTCGTCGATCCCCTCGTGGCAGCTTACTGGCGCCATCCTGGTCGTCGATATCCTCGCCACTTGCTTCTGTATCTGGGGTTGGTTCGAGAATGACCAGCTTACTCACATCGTCACCGTCGTCCGTATCTGGATCTTCTCTTTCGGTGTCTTCTGCATTCTGGGTGGTGTCTACTACCTCCTCCAGGACAGCGTTGGATTCGACAACCTGATGCACGGCAAGTCCCCCAAGGGAAGCCAGAAGCAGAGATCGCTCGAGGACTTCGGTAAGTTTCCACAATGTCCCCCTTTGTTCTATCATGTGCACCCTGCTAACTCGCCTTACAGTTGTCTCGCTCCAGCGTGTCTCTACCCAGCACGAGAAGTCGCAATAAAGGCCTCTCGCCCTAATATGAGACGAGAGGCTCGGCACGTAATTGCTTGTCAGCACCATCGCCGCATAGCTTCTTCGTCACGGTACATACTCTTACGGTCTATAAGGGTTGTCGGCCGTCACCCACATTTCCTTTATGTATACTGAATGATTTCAGTCGCCTGCCCATTAATCGTGGGTGTGGTGTGTGTTAGGACATGGACTACGGTCTGGTCAGATGAAGCCAACGTAGGCGTCATATAGACTAATACAAAAAATAGAAAGTAAAATCCATAACCTGAATGCCTCCCTGTGAATACTGAATGTGATCCTTTGTTGCTATACATGAGCTGTAACGTGAAATGCATGTATTTGCTCCCATCTTGGTTCATTTTCCTCGCTTGTCCGGAGGCACGTGACAAGAAAAGCACGTATTTCAGTCTACTACAAGCATAGATTGAATCGAGCATCGCATTTGATCGTCCACTCGCCATTCACTATATTGTGGTATTTGCACTGACCGAACTGTAAGCCCGGATGTCCAGAAGTCAGTTTTGATGAAGCAAACCTAGAATCCCTATAGCAATTACAGCGAGTTAGTGGATTCTGTCCTACAGTAGTAGTCTTGTTAGCCCACTTGGCTATTGGACTATGCATTTACATACCTACCAATACTGACGGTGCAACCAGACACTCTATCTATGCTACTTCTTTTCCACCTCCCACATTCCTGGATCGAGGAATAAGCTCAACTCTTCGGAGTCGGAAGCCGACGCCAAGATGGCCTCGACCCTAAATATCCCCGGTTACTACTACGGTTCGTTTCCCGTTTCCTGTTTCCTGTTTTCGCTTTTGCCCTTTTGTTCGGAATTTCGAAGGCTAACTACAACGGGGGGAGGGGAGGGGGTCTATCTATCCGTCCCCCCCACCCCCGGCGCTCCCCCCAACAGACACGGAGAAGAAGAAGTACTTCAAGATCGAGAAGAGCCACGCGGTGCCGGCGGGGGGCGCGGCCTGGTCGGCCGACAGCGTCAAGAAGCGGCGGCTCGAGGACGAGGAGGCCGCGCGCGCCCTCCGCCGCATGTCGCTCGACCGGCGCCGCGTGTCGCGCGCCCGCGTCCTCGGCCACTGCCTGACCGGCGGCTTCCTGGACCGCGAGCTGTTCGGCGGGGGGTCGTCGTCGTCGTCGGCAGGGCTGCGGAAGGGGCCGGGGGATCTGAGGGAGGCCGCGTTCGCCGCCGCCTTGGAGCCCAGGGGGAAGCTGCCCCTGAAGGACGCGCGCTGGACCTCGCATGCGAACGTCAATCATCTGTATGTCGATGGCCAGGATCGGAATACGGATATGTGCGTTGCTTTTGCGAGTAAGTTTTCGTTCTAGTCTGTTTCCGTTTTATAGCAATCCTCTCTCCCTCCTCTTCCTTGCCTCACCTATCTTTCAACGTATTACTCGCTAGGAGAGAGTCGGCAAGAGGAACAGGGGGAGAGTCATCAACTAACCAGCAGATCTACATATAGCTACCGATGAGCGATCTTTGATATCCACATACATCCCTAGGGACCAGAATGGTTTGTAAGTGCTGAGAACCGCTGTCGTATCGAACGGGTAGAAACAAATCGGCTGCTGATGTGCTTGATGTTCCAATGCAGTGTTCATCGCCGATTACTAGCACATTATCGAACCCCTGGAGCCCGTAAGTGGTTATTGCCCACCTGTCCCTTTTGTCTGGATATGAACTTGTCTATACCGCAGGACCGTCTTTGCTCCAGCCCCCGCCCGCTCCTGATGCTACTCATTCTAAGAAGATTCATAGGCATTGCCCCTTACCACGAGGTGGCCGTACCCCAGATCTCGGACATCAAGTATCACCAGCCAAGCAACCAAATCCTCATCGCCTCCCGCAGTCCCGGCCAAGACGTCGTGATCTGGACCTTCGCGCCGAAGCTCTCTGGGGCAGAGACACAGGACGACACGAACACCAGACCCAGATGGCTCCTAGGATGGAGTGAGTCCCCTCACCCCCGTTCCCCCTTCTATTTCCCCCATTATTGCCCTTCCTCCATGGTAACCACCAACTCTTTTCCCACGCGACCGACCCTGACCCCGACCCCCTATCCTACCTATCCCTCACCCTGAGCTTAACTAATCACGCGCACGAACCGAACCAGGCGGCAACTCGGTCTACAGACGCATCAACACGCAGGGCGACCTGCGGCACCACGACTACCAGGCGCACGCCATCGCGCCGGCGCCGGCCGCCAACCCGACCCAGATCTGCGCCATCGGCACCAACCGCGGCGTCATCCGCTGGGTCGCCGACGGCTACCGCGCCTGGCTGACCCCCCGCGCCTTCGCCCCCAAGGAGCGCAACCCCTACACGGATATCTTTGCTCTCGATTACCAGCGTCTGGCTTATGATGGTGGGAGTGGTGGGAGCGGACATCCCGACGTCCTCCTCTTTGGCGGCCGGCCGGGACGGCTGTGGATTAGCGATTGTAGACAGCCGTGCGAGCGGGTAAGTGAAGCATTTTTGTTCCTCTGGTGTCAGTTCTACCTCGCCCCTTCTCTTGAGAGTACATCTGCATTTTGCCAAGAGGAGTTCCTCTCGTCTCCGAGTTTTGGATATAATTCATCGCCAGGAGATCCTCTACCTAGGCTAGTTAGGAAAGGGAAATAATCGCTAACTCCTAGGGGTCGTCATTCGGTGGGTTCTTGCAGTGGGGTGTCATTGCCACGCCGAGCCCCATCACGCACATCCGGTCGCTGAACGAGCACCAGGTCCTCGTGGCCGGGCTGCGGGATCGGATGGTCATCTACGACCTTCGGTTCCTCGGCAGCAAGAACTCCTACCGTCACAACAACAGCAGCAGCAGCAACAATAATCACGCCTCTCATCACAACAGCACCAAATGGTTGCACTCCCCCCGGAACAACAACAGCACCAACAACGGCAACGGCAACGGCAACTCCAACCCCAACCCCAACCCCAACCCTAACACCAACAACACCTCCTACGCCGCCAACGTCGCCCTCCCCCTCCTCACCTTCCCGTCGTACCGCAACGGCGCGCACATCAACATCGGGCTCGACGTGAGCTCCGACGCGGACGTGGGCGCGGGCCCGGGCATCGCAGCGGCCGCCCACGACGACGGCACCGTGGCGCTGTACTCGCTGCGCAGCGGCAACCGGCTGCGCGCGCCGCTATCCCCCGCGTCCCCGTCCCCGTCGTCGTCGTCATCCACAGCGTTACCAGACGGGGGCGACGGCATGCTGGGCATAGACCGCATCCGATCGCCGCGGGGGCCCATCCAGGCCCTCCAGTTCCAGACGTTCCCGCGCGATCGCAACCCCAGCCTGTTCGTCGGCGTCCAGAGCAGCGTGAATGTGTATTCGTTCGGGACGGGGGATGGTGGGGATGACGAGGCTTGAGCTGGATTGCGGCTTGGAGATTTGAGGCTTGAGGCTGCGTGCGTGTCATGCACGTTGCAACGTAATTATAATTTCCACTGACGACTGGGTTTCATTGATACCTAGGTAGTTGGAAGCTCGGTAGCTATGGGCGTGAGAGTTTACTACATAGAGTACCTATGTAAGTTAGATTGTAGGATATGTGTGGATGAACACAAGCGAGGTATCGAAGCCTAAGTCCAAGGCATAAAACATCGAAGCGAGTCTATGCATGGTGAGTGTACAAGCCCCATTTCCTTGGTTGAGAACCTATTTTTCAAAGGCGCCTAGGATAGCAACATGGCGGTCCTGTCGTTGAACTATTATCGTGCGGATCAGCGCGCGGAATACATGAAAACCTCCTTATTCGGGTTGGCCACTGCTGGTAGTAAGAGCAATGGTATGGTTATGGGCACCTCATTACGGTCACAAGCGAATCATACTACGCAGATTTGATCATCAATCAATCGCATCTCCCATTATTTACAGCTAGGTCTAGTTTAATCCGATATGGATGGTCTGGTTCGTGATATCATACAAGAACAGGGGCGTGCTTTGCTTCTTGCTGAGAGATCGATAGTTGTGGGGACGACCCTAAGCCTCTACTCTACGTCCGTCGCTACCTCATCCACAGGAGGGGGCTCGACCTTCCCCGCCTCGGCCTTCTCCAGCCTGTTGGCCACGGTAGACCAGTTGATGACGTTCCAGATGGCGTTGAAGTACTCGGCCTTGCGGTTCTGGTACTGCAGGTAGTAGGCGTGCTCCCAGGCATCGATGCCCATCAGTGGGACGTGTGAGCGAAGGACGATGTTCTGGTTTGAGGTCTTGACGACCTTCAGTTTTTTCGCCTCGGTATCCCTCACCAACCAGGCCCAGCCGCTGCCTTGGATGCCGGCCAGTGTCGTGTTTACCTCCTTCTGGAGATCCTCGAAGGAGCCGAAGTCCTTCTCAATGGCGGTCTGAATGGGAGAGACAGGAGCAGAAAGCAAGCGGCGTTAGCAATTTTTCACCATGGTCGGATGCCAGGAACCAAGCAAGAGGGCTTTGCTTGGTCTTGCTTTGCTTACCTTGAGGGCGCCCTCGGGCTCACCACCACCTCCGTTGCCGCTCGGGGCCAGGTTCTCCCAGAACAGGCTGTGGTTGATGTGGCCACCGTTGTTGAAAAAGTAGTTGACTCTGTGCGAGTGTTTGACCTTCTTATCATTTCCCTTCTCCTTGGCTTCCTCCACTAGGTCCAAGATCTTGTTCACGTTGTTGACGTAGGTCTGGTGGTGGCCGCTGTGGTGGAGCTCCATGATCTGGCCGGAGATGTGCGGCTCCAGCGCGCTGTAGTCATCTGCTCGCGCGTAAAAGAAAAGAGGCATACATGGTCAGCTGGCTGGTCGGCATTGGTCTCGATCCCGGCCTTGATCCCGATTTCGAGCCCAGTCTAGACCCCTATCTCTCAGCGCGAAAGGTGGGAGAGCACAGTGAACTCACATGGCAAGTCGGGCAGCGTGACCTTGCCTCGGACGAAGGAAGTGCCGGCCAGCGAAGCGACACGGGGCTTGATGGAGCCAGCTCGCAGAGCAGCTCGCAAGGTGGGGGTGGTGCGGAAGAGCGAGGTCGCCATGGTGTCAGTGTTACCTCGTTGTCGTGGGAGCGTTTCTGTAGGTGTGCGTATTGAGATTGAGATTGATCAATTGAGATATCTTCCAAGGGTTGTTGAAGTTGGGTCTGTTAAAACTCAAGTGGAAGTAGAAGTGGGAGAGTGGGAGTTGAAGCAATCGCGGGGAGATCGATTGGTCTGTTTGAAAGGTCTACGGCGGGAGAGCAGAGCCTAGCAAAGCCTAGCAGAGCCTGCGGGTGAACATCTTTTAGGTAGCATGCTTTACCTACATACCTACATACCTACCTAGTAGGTGCATACATAGCTCAGTATGATGTCAACTGCACCATTCCCGTTCATGAACCAGGATCACCAATGGGCAGCTGCTGGACAGGAGCACCGCTTTCTCTTCATTTCTCTGGAGCTTGGCCCCACCACTTTGCAAATCTGGACAGCTCGGGAACTACGGAGTACCTCCTCGATGTGATTCTCTGCAGCAGTGCGGTTGGTGCGCACCATCAATATCGTTATTATTTACGGAAGTACGAAGTATCTACATAAGGACATGTATTAAATGCGCACAGTTCTGGAGTACCTAATAAATTGATGCAAGGGTACATCTGCCATCTCGGACCAAGCTCTAAGGACGCCCGAGAGGTTCGAGGTAAAGCCGATATGCCGTCATACTCAACTCACTTGTTAGCAGAGCTCCGTTGAAAAACGAAGGAGGGGTGGAACGAACTATGCCCCGCTAGTTATATCCCGCTAGGTACCTAGTGTACTTACATAGGTACATGAGACAGCTAGGTATTGATCAGATAAGCCATCTCGGCACCTCGGCTGGCCGCAGGTGGCAGGTGGCAGGTACAGCGAATGCTCCACCGAGGTCTACGGGTCTGACCGGACAATAGCCATGGTCAAGTACCTACATACATGTATGTATGGACAGTGTAAGGAATTCAGCGCCTTAGTCAAGTACCGCTTATGCAGCTACTACCTATGTATGATAGAGTCGCGTTAAGTTGATCTAGCAGTCGCGTGCTCATCAACCCCACCAAGAAATATTCGTGATAACCGTGATATCCATGAGAGTATGTGGCAGAAAGGATGTCATATTACGATATAGACGCCATTCTCACCGACTCTGAGGTACGTACTTAAGCAAGAACAGCTATGATTCTTTTGGGTCCGGAGAAGGGGGAGAGGAAAGGAGCAGGGGAGCAAAGAAGGGGACGAAAACCATCCAGCTGCTGACCCGAATTCCAGAAAGTTCCCTGCACGTTCGAGCTCGACATCCCCGAGCTGGGCTACCTCGACAACAACCCGTCGCACCCGCTCAAGGCGGGCACGTCGGTCGGGCTGCCGCTATGGCTCGCTGAGCTCCTCGCCCTCGCCAACCGGTCGGCGGGGGGCTCCCAGGACGACGCGAAGTCCTTCGTCACGCTCGGCCTGCCCGCCTCGCTGTCCGGCGAGGTCATGTCGGCGCTGAAGGCCGACCCCCGCGCCGTGCCGCTCCGCGACCAGTCCCACAACTTCTACGGCCTGGGCACGCGCATGCTCGACCTCTTCGACGAGCGCGAGATCTGCGCCATCCTGCGGAAGACGTTCGTCACGCGCGCCGCCGAGATCGCCCTCCACGCGCGCAAGGCCGGCGCCACCGAGGACCTCGGCGTCGGTCTGGGCGAGGAGTTCCTGCGGGGCCTGGACGAGTGGGAGAGGAAGCTCTTTCGGAAAGCCCACGAGAGTACTAAGAGTACCAAGGGCTGGATGGAGAACGTGAAGAAGTGAACACGACACAAGACGGACATTTGCATCTTGAGATACCCCCAGCGGCCTAGTCACGGAAGCAACCTTTCTGATCCCGTGTGGCAGACCGTACAACACTATGGAAGCTGCTGTTGAACTCAATGCTAGAACCAGCCTGCAATACACAAACTACGGCACTATTGTCTACTACCTACACTACGATTGCTAGGAAGCTCATAGAAGAGGGGGTCTACTTAGCAGTGTATGTCTACGATTTCCATGAGTATAAATACAATAAAAAAATAAAGCCTACATAGTTCTAAGTGCTATTGGGAAAGCAAGTTATCTCCTACCTAGTAAATACGTAGGTAGTATTCGTTCAATCTGATGAGTTCAGTTCAGGCGTGTCTGACCATGTTATACCGGGCCGGTTATACCATGAACTTAGCGATAACGATAAGAGCTGCAGCACCTCTCCTGTAGTTAGACTTCTGGGCCTTATTTATATTTAAATGTGGATCCGTACTTGCTTCGCGAGTCTACGTAACTCGTGAATTTATAGTAGGTAACTACAGTGCATAACTTACCTACCTGCTTAACCTAACTAAACTTAAGCAACTAAGCAACAAGTTCCAAAGCGCAGCGACGTAAAACAAAACACCACAACCTCGTCGTCCCCTTACTTCCTGCAAATCAACGAATGGCGCGAGATCTAAGGCGGTAGATCCGAAAGGGGCGACCATGTCTTTCGATTCCTACAACATCTCCAAGGCCGATGCCGAAGCCTATACGTCGTCCGACAACGACCAGGATGACGACGACGATATCCTGCGCCCGTCGGTAGATCCGCGCGACGATGAGTTCTTAGATTACAACCCCCGCAAGCGCCGTCGCACCGGCAGAGATGCCAAAGAAAGCGCCGCTCTGGGCATCTTCGGTTCCGATAGCGAAGACAACGGCCCCAGTAGAAGGTGGAAGGCCAAGCAGAACCTGCGCCACAAGAACATGAGTTTCGTTTCTAGCGGTCAGAAGCAGCCCAAGAACTCCGACGAGAGTGGCGACGAGGACGAGGACGTAGATGAAGACAAAGACGATGACGAAGATGAAGATGAAGACGGTGGACGCCCCGGGCTGGGCGCAAAAGTCGCCTCCCGACAAGAGGAAGATGACGAAGCGGAGGAAGAGGACGAGGATGAAGAGATGACTGGCGTTGGCTTAGGATTCCGACCCTCGACACAGGGACTTGGCTGGGCACCTCCTAGCAAGCCTGAGAGCTTTCCGATGATGAACACGCCCAGCAAACCGCCCGCCGTGAAACCCAAATACGATGGAAGCACACCCCTGGGCCGAGGCTTTGTTCCTTCGTCTGCGAATGCACCGGCACTGAAAGAAGGGGTCCAGGATGCCCCTCCGTCAGCTCCTCAGACGCCGAAGCCAAGTGCGTTTGGAGGTGGAGGCAAGGCGAAGTCCTTCGCCGCCAAAATGATGGCTAAAATGGGCTACGTTGAAGGCCAGGGCCTGGGTGCAAACAACGAGGGACGCGCACAATCCATCCAGGCTGTTCTACGACCACAGGGGAACCTAGGTTTAGGTGCTGTTAGAGAGAAGTCTGAGCAAGAACGCAAGGAGGAGAAGCGCCAGGCGCGCATACGGGGTGAGGAGGTCAGCGACTCGGACGAAGAGAAAAAGAAAAAGAAACGCGAGAAAAAGAAGAAGCAGCAGCACGGGTTGGACAGTGGAACTGGTAGTGGTGCAAGCACGCCCCGGAAATCCAAGACCAAGTACCTTACGGTCAACGATATTCGGAAAGCTGCTCCTGGCTTGCACATACCGGACGCCTTCGCGCCCATCTTGGATCTTACTGGCCGCGATCAGAAGCTGCTCACATCTTCCTCCGGTCTTTTGACTCCTACCACAGGCACCGAAGTCGTAAAGCAGAGCGAGGCAGGCAAGCTGGCTCGACGGGCCCAGGCAGATCTAGGTGCTTTCGTCGAGGAATGGAAGGATCTGCAGGAGAGGAAGGCCTGGCTTGATATGCAGATTCAAGAATCTGAACAGGCGTTGGGCAACCTTGAGAGCGACTTCGCTGGGCTGGAGGCCTTTCACTCTGTCCTCGATGAAATCTCCAACGCCGCACGCGACCGGGAGTGGGATCCGATCATCGCCGGGCTGAAGAAAGCTGAAACCGCCACGAAAACAACGCATGACGAGGACCTCGCTGCCATCGCCGTCGCGAGCATCCACCCGTTCATGCGCGAGGCTATCCAGGGCTGGCAGCCCCTGGAGGATCCCAAGCTCGGGAACTTCGTCTCGGATCTCACAAACATCCGGGGCCTTCTCGGCCTGGACAAAAGAGCAGACAGTGGGAAGGCCGTTACGAAGTGGGAGGATGCCGAAATTGACGGTGTCTATCGCCGCCACCAAAAGGCCACCACTGCGTACGAATCCATGATCTACAAGTACATTTTCCCCAAGCTTGTTACCACCATTTCTCAGTGGGACGTCCACGACCCGGCACCGCTTCTGACGGTCTTCGACAATTGGGAGCCCCTCTTCCCCAAGTTCGTCTATTCTCAGTTGTTGGAGCAGGTAGCGAGGCGGCTCAGCGAGGCCATCGGAAAGTGGAAGCCCAAGAAGAAGCAACAAGCCATCCACCTGTGGACGTTCCCATGGCTAGAACACCTGCCAGCCTATCACCTCGACCCGAAGGGGTCCGGTATCGTCGCCGATGTCCGGCGCAAGTTCCGACAGCTCATAGACAGCTGGGACTACCGGCGGGGCGTGATACCGGGGCTCAAAGAGTGGAAAGACGTGTTCCGGCCCTCCTCCAACAAGGACCAGCAGGATCAGGGCCAGAACCAGAATCGGGACCAGTGGAAGCCCCTGGTTCTGCACCACGTCCTGCCCAGCATGGCCCGGTACCTGCGCACGCACTTCCGCGTCGACCCGGCCGACCAGGAGCCGTACATGGAGGTGCTGGAGGGGGCCCTGCGCTGGACGGACGTCATCTCCCCCACGATGGTCGCCGAGGTCCTGGTCGCCGAGCTGTTCCCCAGGTGGCACCTCGTCCTCTGGCAGTGGCTCGTCACCCCGGACGCCAACTACGACGAGATCGAGGGCGCCTGGCTCGCCTGGTGGCGCGACGACGTCTTCCCCGCCGACATCGCCTCCCACCGCTCCGTCGCGGCCGAGTTCGACGCCGGCGTCGCCCGCATCCAGCTGGCCCGCTCGCTCGGCGACGCGGCCCGCGACAAGCTCCCCCGGCCCGAAGCCGGGCCGGCTCATCGGCCGCCATCGCACAAGAAGCAGCAGCAGGCTCTACCACCGCCGCCACAGACACAAGAACAGCAGCAGCCGCCCGAGAAGCAGGAGCCGACGTTCCGCGACGAGGTCGAGGACTGGTGCCAGGAGAACGACCTGCAGTTCATCCCCGTGCGCCGCGCCAACGAGCAGGGCCACCACTACTTCCGGCTCACGGCGCGCCTCGACGGCCGCGGCGGCGTGCTGGCCTACTTCGCCGGCCCCGACGCCCTGCACGTCGAGGAGTCGCGCAAGGTCGGCGGCGGCGGCATGCGGCTCGCGCGCGGGGAGAAGGGCCAGGCGCAAGGGGACGAGTGGGGGTTGTTGCTTGAGAAGCTGTTTGAGGAGGTTTAGATTTCGAGTCTTGTCTTGGGCAGGGAGGGGAAGTTTTGCCATGGGATGATGGATGTGTGTGTATATGTGTGGGATGGAATATACACGTGCGGTTCGGCTTGAGCAACTGGTTCATTTAGTTTGATACTCCTCGTTGTTGGCGGTTATGAAGCTTGACGATAGGTGGCTGGTAGAAACGAGGACGGACGATATAGTAGTCTACTTACTACCTGAATAATTATAAAGATACACACACACACACACACACACACACACACCTACACACACACCTGTGTTCTTAGACATCAAGATAGGCTAGATTGCCCCTTTCATCTTATATTGATCTTGTCCTCGTTTCGCTTCGCTTCGCTATATATTTGATGCCTTTATTTGTCATCTATAGTTCAAACTTGTCCGTACGCTGACTAACCATCTCACAACAATCATGATCATGATCATGATCGTGTCCAACCAAGCACGTAAGCCGACCAATAGGCAGGCACATATGTAATGGATATGTACACCCCACGCTTACTCACTTGCTCGTCGATTCCCCCATTGCAGTCAATCTGAGTCCTCCAGTTTATACACATATATCCTGACATCGTACACATGATAAAAAGATTTTCCTCGTTCCAACTTTGCCGCGCGGCTGAACTCGATCACAGCTCGCCCACAACGAATGCGCTTTCCGTGGTGTTCAACAACGTCTGGTGGCTGTCGTCCAGCCTCGCGAATGCATTTCGGTACTATATGCAAAAGAAAGAGTTAGAATGTAAGCGAAATCATGTTCATCTCATCGCATCGATCTTGTCGATTAAAAAGGAGTAGGGAGGTGGTGATATAGTGTGATGGAAAGACTGGAGAAGAGGGCGGGGAGACAAAAAAACTCACAGCAAACACGAAATTCAGCACCAGCGCCAGCATCATCGCAACGCTGATGACGAGGGGCCCGAGCACGTTATCAAAGTCCCTGCCGCTGCGCTCGGTGATCATGCCGCGGCGCACGTGCAGGATGTAGTAGCCCCAGGCGCCAGCCAGGGCGGCGATGGCGACGTAGGCGACGCCCATGCACTCGGCGACGAAGTTCTCGCCCGCGGCCGTGTACAGGCTGATGGCCAGGCTGCCCAGCAGGATGCAGATGTGCTGCCACTTGAGGAAGGTGCGCTCGTTGGCCAGCCACACCTTGGGCTCGATCTGCAGGGGGCCCGCGTTCTTGATCCACGTCTGCGGCTTGGTCACGCCCGCGGGGAGCTGCTGCTGCTGGTCGCGCTGCCGGCGCGCGCGGGTGTAGCGCGCGAGGGAGAAGCCGGGGAGGACCGAGGAGATCGTCCCGTAGGTGCGGCGCTCCTGCTCGGCGCTGTCCTCCTCGTCCTCCTCGTCCTGTTCGCCTCGGGCATCCTCTCGCTCGGTATCTTGACCCGCCCTCGGAGTCCGGGAGCTAGAAGCCGCCATGGCGTCGGCTGCCGCGCGGTCGGAGAGATGCGACTTGCCAAGTGGCGAGCTCGAGACGGGTTTGTACGAGCCGGACCTGGCACCCGTGCCGAGAAAGCTCCCTACGACCTGCGCATCTTCGGCCCTCTGCGCCTTCCTCTGTTCCTCTTCGTCGTGTGCTCTCTGGGGGTCTTTTCGAATGTCCGTCTCGAGGTCGCTCAGCCAGAACGGCAGGTTGTTGACGTAGTCCTCAAAGAGGGAGGCGACGCCATGGACAAATTTGGAGAACCGAGGTGCGGCGTACAGGAGATGCGACCCCATCAAATCCTCTATCCACCGTGGCCGCTTGCGGACGCCGTCCTCCTTCAACTTGATCTCGAGCAAGGCGTAGGGGAACCTGGATACTTCGCTCTGGTTCATATGCATAAAGGGGTAGGTCATGTTGCTGCCATCAATGTCCCTCCGGTGCCACTCCTGCGGATCGCGACACGGCCTATCCGGGTCGAGGGTATCTTCACGGATGAACGCGATGTCTGTATCGATCAAGATCCTGACACGGTCATCGGGTTTCTGGAAAGCGGTGCGGGTATAGTTGGCTCTCAAGACCGGCTCGAGCTTTTTGCTTTTGATAAAGTTCTGTATTTCCTCCACTGTGGTCTTGAAATTTTCGATGGCTTCGGGTGTCTGCCCTTGGCGCTCCATCTTCTGGATGGACTTTTCCATCTTATACTCCCCATCGAGGAACTGCTTGATGTACTTGTCTTTGATGGTGAACCGCCGCTCCTCGCTGGTGCCGTTGTCGTGGATAATCTTCTGCTCGAGAACGATGTCCGGCTTGGAGTTGAGTTGGCCATACCAACGAAGACGCATGGAATTAGCATCGACTGGCTGGTCGACCTTTCTCGAATACAACTCGAACCGCTTGCTGTCGAAGTAGAGTGAGGTCGTAGGGAGGTCTTCATTGCCGTCAAGCTCTTTTGCATCCTGCTGTTGGTAGAGGACTGCGGGTAAGTGTCGTAGTATAGCCGTTTTCACCTCGAGCAAATTATCGGGGTGCACCCAAACTAAAGGAGTGATATGTCATTAGCTTAAACGGCCTAGAACGAATAAACATGGCAGCCACAATTAGGGTAATGAGGTGAGATGAAATGAGATGTTGAGGCCTGTCACATCAGGCCACGTCCCATCGGCCAGTCAGTCAGTCACATACACTTATGAGCGGTATAGCGCTCCCCATGGCGGACCTCTTCATGCTGGTCCAAATCCACTGGCTGTTGCTGCTGCTCGCCCTCGTCGAGTCGGGCATTGGCAATGTAGTACATCAAAGACAGTTTCTTGATGAGAGGGGCATATTCCTGCTCCGAGTTGAAGCCCTGGTCGGACAAGCTGACGCGCATCATGGGACGGACTTTGTACAGGTCGCCGCGCTTCCTGTCGTGCTTCTTCACGATCTTGAGGAACCCGGTGTAGTTGATGCTGCAGTATCGCTTGAGCTCGCGGAGCTCGTTGGTGATGGAGTCGAGCTCGGCCCTGAGCTCCTTCAGGTGGGCCGTAGTGATTGGCGTCTTGCTCTGGCTCTGGTCGTTGCTGTCATCCTCCTCCTGGGGTTTGCTGGCATCGGCAGCATGGGCATCGTCGCCGGCGGCAGCGTCATCGGGTTTGATGTTGATGGGTGCTACCCCTTTCAGTTTTTGGAAGGCAGCTTCGGCACGTTCCTGGAGGTTGGTGGCGGTCTTTCGCTGGAACTGTGCCACCTTCTCGAGCTGGACGTTGAAGAGCTCGTCGCAGAAACGGTTCTCGTC
This sequence comes from Diatrype stigma, assembly GCA_022225965.2. Lineage (NCBI taxonomy): Eukaryota > Fungi > Ascomycota > Sordariomycetes > Xylariales > Diatrypaceae > Diatrype > Diatrype stigma. Next base: position 658,437 of record JAKJXP020000010.1, read on the forward strand.
TTCCACTGTCCAAGGGGTGTCCTCGTCTTCCTGCTTGTCGTCGACTCTCAACAGGGTCTTGAGCTTAGAGTAGTCCATGTATTGGTCCTTCCATGGTTGGTATATCGACCCGCGGAGAGTCTTCCCGAACCGCATTATGCCTTTCTCAAGAAGTCAATTCGCTTGCTAATAGGTTTGGTTCGAGTCAGTCGGTGTCTGTAAAGATCTTTATTTGTAGGGACGATTGTGGAGGTCGGGAAAGTGGCGAGCGAAACTTCCAACTTTGCGCACTGACAAACAATACGGTGATGCAGTAAACAGTCGTAGCTCGTAAATAACTAAACCGAAATGTAACTATAACTAGTCCAAAATAGAAGTCCAGCTGCAAGTTGCACCGGTCGCAGAATAGTTAGCGAGTAAGTACACAGGGGGCTTGATTATTGATGCTTGATGGTTACAAGATTGTTTCGACGCTTGCCCTCCCAACTTCAAAACTCCGTTCAGTTTGAGACTGAGATTTTGGGCGCACGTGCTGCTGCTGCTGCTGCTGCTGCTGCTACTGCTACGTGCTACGGCGTGTCCCTCGATGGGCCTGCGATACCTGTATGTATTATATCGTATGGTATGTATGTATCATATGCAAATACGTAATGAAAAGGCGGCTAGCTTTGATCCTGGGAAAGTCGGCCCCGCACAGCTTGCCTTAGACCCTTATCTAGGTACCTAGTTAGTGAACTCTAGCCAGCAGCGATGCGGGGCCGACTGCCGATGCTAGACACCCGGACCCCTAGACACTGAGATTCTTCAGAGCTATCCGTGAGGAATTGGCCAATGAGGCTGTTCTCGTGCTCAACGTGGGCATCAAGCACAGCATGAACGAGGGGGTGAGCGGCAGCAGAATATATAGTACGGAACAGTACAGGCTATCCAGACAGCAGGGATCAGAATTATCGTGTAACAAACCTGGCATGTACTGTATCTACGTATGGTATCTATAGCTGTTTATATGTATGCTTACACAAGCCTCAAACCGGCTTATTTACAAACTTGGCTACTCTACCTATCATCAGATATATATCAGATCTTCAGCAAGAACTTGTCGGGACTTGGGTGGGCATTCACGTTTCACGTCGTCTGGGTGGTTGAGCAATAGATAATATTTACTATGTACACATCGTGTAAAAATATCTGCCTGCAAACTACGTAAAATGATATCTCCGTCCGTCTGTTAGTGGTATCGTAAATCAAAATTCATGCCGAGTTCGTGGATATCCCCGTCATGCACCAAACATCGCCCATACATAACCCTTTTTTTCTTTTCTTGCCCCGTGTCTTTCTCTTTTTTCACCTTCTTTTATACCAGCATGAGATCTCAAGCAGCCACGTGCTTGTGGCCGGCAAAACTGGAGATTTCGTGGTAAGTCCGCTTGACGATGCCACCAGTAACGGGCAAGCTGGTGTAGTCCTCGAGGTACAGGTCCACCTCCCGAGCAGCTTGACGTCCTTCGTTGATACCCCTAAAACAAAGCGTTAGTCCTAGTTCAACATACATGTACAAATAATGAAATGTGTCACACTTACCAGACAATCAGAGACTGGCCGCGACGGCAGTCACCTGCCGCGAAGATGCCATCGACGTTAGTGGCATACGAGCCTGCTGGAGTCTTGACGTTCTTGCGAGCATCCTTCTCGATCTCATCGCCCAGGACACGAGCTTCAGGACCAAGGAAGCCCATGGATAGAAGGACAAGGTCGGCAGGGAAGAATTGCTTAGTATCCTCGAGCTTCTTCATGTCCCAACCGCCAGTAGCAGATTTGGTCCACTCAACACGGATCGTGTTGATACCCTTGACGCGGCCGCTTCCATCGTCGACGAATTCCTCCGACATGATGCAGTACTCGCGAGGGTCCTTGCCCATGTGCTGGGTAACTTCAGTATGGCCGTAGTCCACCCGGTAGATCCTTGGCCACTGCGGCCAGGGGTTGTCACGGCCACGCTGGGGAGGAGGCTGCGGCAGCAGCTCGAAGTTGATGACAGACTTAGCACCATGACGAACCGAAGTGCCAATGCAGTCGTTACCAGTGTCGCCACCACCGATGACGATAACGTCCTTGCCCTTGGCAGAGATATAGGAACCGTCAGCCAGCTCCGAGTCCAGCAAGGACTTGGTGTTCTTGTGCAGGAACTCCATGGCGAAGTGGATGCCCTCCAGGTTGCGTCCCTTGATGGGAAGATCCCGAGCAACAGTAGCTCCAGTGGCAATGACGACCGCATTGTTCTGGGCCTTGAGGTCCGTCAGCTGGATCTCTTCGCCGATAGTGACTCCCGTCTTGAAGACGATCCCTTCGGCAGCCATGAAATCGGTTCTCCGCTTGACGACGCGCTTATCGAGCTTCATGTTGGGAATACCATACATAAGCAAGCCTCCAGGCCGGTCGGCCCGCTCGTAGACAGTGACACTGTGTCCAGCCTTGTTCAGCTGGTCGGCACAGGCAAGTCCGGAAGGTCCAGACCCAATGACGGCAACCTTCTTGCCGGTTCGGACCTTGGGAGGTTGGGGTACCATCCAACCCTTTTCAAAGCCACGGTCGATGATAGCACACTCAATTGACTTGATGCCGACAGGATCTTCATTGATGCCAAGGACACAAGCGCCCTCACAAGGCGCAGGGCAGACACGACCAGTGAACTCAGGGAAGTTGTTGGTCATGAGCAACCGGTTGAGCGCATCCTGCCACTGGTTCTGGAAGACCAATTCGTTCCACTTGGGGATGATGTTGGAGATCGGGCATCCGGTGTCGGACTGGCAAAACGGCACACCACAGTCCATGCACCGGGCGGATTGGTACTTGAGTTCATCCTCGTCCAGGCGCTGGGAAAGCTCTGCCCAGTCCTTGGTTCTGGTCTTGGCGCTGCGGTACTTCTCAGAGCGTCGCTGGTACTTCATGAAGCCCTTGGTCTTGTCAAGTACTAGAGCCCGCTTCTTCTCCGCGGCGTTGTCGCCGATGGTTTCCTCAATGTCCTGAAGCTTGGCAACCTTATCATCCTTCTTATCCTTCTTGGATTGGCCGGATATAATCGGAAGGTTGTATTCAGCACGTTTGGCATCGGCCGCCTTAGCCGCCTCTTCCTCAAGCACACGCTTGTAGTCAACGGGTAGCACCTTCACAAAGTGCGGCAGAGCTCTGTTGAAGTCAACAAGGATCCGAGCGGCTAGCTCGGATCCAGTGTAGTGGTGGTGATCCTCGACCAAGCCGCGAACAAAGGCGATCTCGGCAGGATCCGTAATCGAGGAAGCTTCAACCATCTCCATGTTGAGCTTTGACATGAAGTCGTTGTTAATATCGAGTATGTAAGCAATACCACCCGACATACCGGCAGCGAAGTTGCGGCCGGTGCTTCCCAGGATGACCACACGGCCACCAGTCATGTACTCGCAACCGTGGTCACCAACACCTTCAACAACGGCAGTGGCGCCAGAGTTTCGGACAGCGAAACGTTCGGCAGCGACACCGCGGAAGAAACAGGTACCGCTGGTAGCACCATACAGACAGACGTTGCCGATGATAACGTTCTCCTCGGCCTTGAAAACGGCCAGTCGCGGGGGGTAAATGATTAGACGACCGCCCGATAGGCCCTTTCCAACGTAGTCGTTGGCATCACCTTCCAGCTCAAGAGTCACACCCGGCGCAAGGAAGGCGCCGAAGGATTGGCCTGCTGAGCCCTTGATATTTACATGCACGGTGTCCATTGGCAGACCGGCCTCACCGTATCTCTTAGAAATGTGGTAAGAGAGAGAGGTGCCCATGGCCCGATCAGTATTGACAATATCACATTCGATACGGGAAGGCAGGCCCTTGTCGAGAGTGAGTTCCGCCTCGGAAATAAGCTTGTTATCTAACCGGACATAGAGGCGATGATCTTGCTTCCGAACGTTGAAGGTAGCCACATCTGGTCGAAGCTTGTGGGCAGGTGTGAGAATAAGCGACAAATCGATGTTAGCGGTCTTGTTAGTCCTCAGGTCATCGCGGACCTTCAAGCACTCGGCGTGGCCCACCATCTCGTTGATGGTTCGGAATCCAAGCTCAGCCATGATGGCTCGAAGCTCGTTCGCCACGTAATAGAAAAAGTTGATGACGTGCTCAGGCGTCCCCGTGAATTTCTTGCGGAGCTCAGGGTCCTGTGTCGCTATGCCGACGGGGCTGCATAAAGAGTTAGCTACGGTCTGCCTACGTTCACGGAGATGAGAGGGCCATGTACATACCAGGTGTTAAGATGGCATTTACGCATCATGATGCATCCCATGGCAATAAGGGGGGTGGTCGCGAATCCCCATTCCTCGGCACCGAGAAGGCAGGCGATAGCGACGTCACGGCCGGTTCGCAGCTGCCCATCCGTCTGCACAACAACACGGCCACGGAGGTCGTTCAGAACCAGGGTCTGATGGGTCTCGGCAAGACCCAGCTCCCACGGGAGTCCCGCGTTCTTGATACCTGTCCATCGGCTCGCTCCGGTGCCTCCGTCGTGGCCGGAGATCAGGATGTGGTCTGCCTTGGCCTTGGCTACTCCTGAGGCTACGATACCGACGCCGGTCTCGGAAACCAGCTTGACAGAGACGCGGGAACGAGGGCTGGAGCACTTGAGGTCGTAGATGAGCTGCTTCAGATCCTCGATCGAGTAGATGTCGTGGTGGGGAGGGGGCGAAATAAGACCGACACCAGGCGTGGAGTGACGGGTGCGGGCAATGGACTTCGAAACCTTGTGTCCCGGCAGCTCTCCACCCTCACCTGGCTTGGCACCCTGAGCCATCTTGATCTGAAGCTCGTCAGAGTCGGCAAGGTACGCCGATGTCACGCCGAATCGACCAGAGGCCACTTGTTTGATAGCAGAGCGCATGGTATCGCCATTGGGGTGAACTTGGGATCGCTCCGGGTCCTCACCACCTTCTCCCGTGTTAGATTTGCCTCCGAGGCGGTTCATGGCAACAGCAAGGGTGGAGTGAGACTCCATCGAGATCGAACCATACGACATAGCGCCCGTGCAGAAGCGGCGGACGATATCAGTCCAGGGTTCAACCGAATCAATGGGGATCGGCTTCCGATCTTCAAATTTGAAGTCAAGCATGCCACGTAACGTGCAAGCTTTGATCTGCTCGTACTCAGACCGGGAGTAGGCCTGGTAAGATTTGTCGTTCTTCGTTCGGACTGCGTCTTGGATATTGGCAATGGATGTCGGGTCGTTGATGTGAGCCTCGCCACCGTCACGCCAATGATACTCGCCAGACTCCGGCAGGCCAGTGACACCAACGGTGTAACGAGACGGGAAACCCCGCTCATGGAAGCGGAAGGCGTCTTCGGCAATTAGTTCAAACGTGATACCCTTGATGCGCGTAGCCGTGCCCTTGAAGCAACGGTCGACAACTTCATCGTCAACACCAAGGGCCTCAAAGATCTGTGCTCCTTTGTAGCTAGCAAGAGTGGAGATACCCATCTTGCTCATGACCTTCAGGATACCACCATCACAGGAGTGCTTATAGTTGGCAATGAGAGTCTCATCAGAGAGCTTCTTCCTAATTAAGCCTTCCCGGTTGAGCTTCAGGATACACTCCATGGCAAGGTAAGGGTTGATAGCATCTGCGCCGTAACCCAGCAGGACACACATATGGTGAACCTCACGAGCCTCGGCGGTCTCAAGAACAATGGCGGCCAAAGATCGCCACTTGTTACCGACAAGATGATGATGAACCATGCCCGAAGCCAGAAGGGTGGAGACAGCTACGCGATCAGCAGAAGTCTTACGGTCGGACAGGACGATTATCCTATCTCTTGCCTCAATGGCAGCGGTAGTCTCGTCGCAAATGAAGTCCAAGTGTTTCAGGTAGCCAGCGACACCCTCGGACTTGGGGAAAGTCAAATCAATCGTCTTGACTGTCCATTCCGGGTAGATCTTGGATATGTTGGTCAAAGAGTTGAATTCGGGGATAGACAAGATGGGGCTCGGGAGGAGGAGACGGCCGCACTGGGAAGGATCCATCTCAAGAAGATTGCCCTGGGGACCAACGTAACATTCGAGAGACATCACGATAGACTCTCGGATAGGGTCGATTGGAGGGTTCGTGACCTGGGCGAACAGCTCACGGAAGTAATCGTAGAGCGGACGGGGAGCCTGAGAAAGACAAGCCAGAGGTCCATCGTTGCCCATGGATCCGAGGGCCTCCTTCTCGTCTGAGGCCATAGGCGCGAGCAACAGGCTGACTTGTTCATGGGTATAACCAAAAGCCAAGAGCTGGGGATCTTCTTGCAAGCGGCTATTGTCTGGCTTGGGAGCAACGTCGATAGATAGATCTCCAGAGATCTGGCTCAGGACGCTTGGGAGCGTAATGAGCTCATTGTCAAGCCAAGAGCGGAAGTCGTTGCGGCTAGATACGGCAGCCTTCAACTCAGAATCGTCGATCAGTCTGCCGGCCTTGGTATCAACGAGCAGCATGCGGCCGGGCTGCAAGCGTCCCTTCTGGACGACCTTCTCGGGCTCTACGGGAATAGTTCCGACTTCGGACGCGCAGATGATGCGGTCGTCGTCCATGATGTAGTAACGGCAGGGTCTTAGACCATTCCGGTCCAGATTGGCACCGCAAAACCGACCATCAGCGAACGTGAAAAGGGCGGGCCCATCCCAGGGCTCCATCTGGCACGCTGCCCATTCATAGAACGCAGCCTTCTTAGGGTCCATGGCAGCGTTACCCTGCCAGGCTTCGGGAACCATCAGCATGACGGCCTCTGGCAACGAGAGAACACCGTTGATGGTGAGCAGCTCCAGGACATTGTCAAACGCGGCCGAGTCAGAGCCGCCATCCTCCACAATCGGGTAGAGATGCTCGAGCTCGTCACCAAATATGTCGGACTGCATCACACCTTCTCTAGCACGCATCCAGTTCTTGTTTCCGCGGAGAGTGTTGATTTCACCTGTTTACGAGTTAGAAATCTACGCCCCTGGTCGGCACTAGAAGTTTACGCACCATTGTGAGCTGCCCAGCGCAACGGCTGAGCACGGTCCCAGGAAGGGAATGTGTTGGTAGAGAACCGTGAGTGCACCAAGGCGAAATGAGCCTCGTAGTCGGCATTTACCAGGTCATGATAGTATGAATAGACTTGGACGGGGGCCAGCTGACCCTTGTAAACAATGTTCTTGTTTGACAAGGAGCAGATGTAGAACCAGTTATGCAAGCCGATAGTGTTAGTAGCACGCTTTCGAAGGACATAAAGTTGTCTCTCAAACAGCTTCTCATCGAATTTCTCTGGGTCCGTCATTTCAGGAGCAACGCCAGATCCATAAGCAGAAGTGAGCACCACAAACGGCTGCAGAATAATAGGCTCGCGCGAGGACGCGGCAGGGCCAAGGAGGGAAGAGTCTACAGGAGGTTTTCGCCAACCCAAAACTCGCAGCCCCAACGACTCGGCAGTATCTTCCAACTGCCGCTTCGACTCGTCTACCGTTTCCTCATCGGGCTTAAAAAACAGGTTTCCCACGGCATATTGCCCTAGGGGAGGAAGTTTGATATCTTCCTCCTTTTCGAAGTTCTTGACGAAGAACCTGTGGGGAATGGATGTCATAACACCCGCACCATCACCATCTCGAGCGTCGGATCCCACCGCTCCCCGATGGGTCATGTTGCAAAGTAGGTTGCGAGCTGTCTATCGTCAGGATGTTCGGTCCTCCCTAAGGGCCCCTTGGGTATAGGGGTTGGACAAGGAATGCTTTACTCACCATCGCTAACAATCTTGTGGCTTGCCTTGCCCTTGATATGGCTGCATGAGGAATCAGCCATGTTCCGCCTATGTCCACGGAGATGAGAGGGCCATGTACATACCAGGCAAAGCCTACACCACAGGCATCTTTCTCCAAGCTCGGGTCATACAAACCCCTAAGAAAGGCAGGTCAGTTACGGCCATACTCTTCATATATTTGCTTTCTCTCGGGACGTACTGCTTCACCGGGAGGGCACTAGCCCAGGAGGCGTTGTTCTCGGTTTGATATTCATAGGGATGGTAGGCGTCGGCTTCGGAGTCAATCTGTGTTTGTCTATCGTCGAAATCGGCAGGCAGGCCCATGTCAGGCAAATGAGTGGTAACCGAGTCTGAAATAGGTCGGCTTGTAGGTGAACGGCGATGAGAGCAGCAAGATGCCGCTCAAACGTCGGAGCAAGTCTGACTGGAGAAGAGAAACCCGGAATGTTAGTAATCCGATTGGACTGTATTCAAGTTGGAATAACCAGAATGCGTAGTGGAATGGTAAAAAAGAATGATCCTCAAGTCACAACTGAAGAGAAAAATGGAAAAGACAAGAAGAAAAAAAGAGACCAATCAGAAGCACTATATTATGCACCATCTGCACTGACATCGACACAGCCGGGAGTCCCAGGGCTGGTCTAATGGGCTAACAAAGGTAGTGGGGTCCAGAGTCCGGGTCTGGATGTCCTGGTGCTCCTGGGCCTGCTGGGCATGCAATGGAACCGGCAAATGCGGGGTGATGACGCTAAGCTAGTCGTAACCCTGGTCGAGAACCCAAGAGTTAGGGTTTCTCACTCTTTTTTCTTTCTGCCCCTCGAGTGGGGGTGTGTTGTCCATAGATAGATCCCGAAGGTATCTCGGTATAGATGAGATGAGATATCGGTTGAGATTCCTGGTTTGGGTATCTCTCCTGCCCATGGGCGCTGCGCCCTGCACCCCTAGTCGCAGGACGCGATTCGTGCATATGCTGACCAAACAGTGTCCGCAATCGGGGCGTTTCGTCAGGTATAGGCGATGGACTGTAGGCATCTGTTTGTCGTAGCATATACAGACTGACAGGGTCGCAGAGAGGGTCGTATCCCTTAGGGATTCGCCAAAGATAAACCCCTATCCGTTGGTTCTGAGATAACATGGCGACACAAGCAGAAAGCTTGTGCAGTTCTAGCGGCATGAGTTTTGTTCGTGCGATCAAGCGGCTCCGCATTGGTCAAATCATACGAAACTCGCAAAGCCAGAGGCTCAGAACGGGTCGGCCGTAGTTGGCGTGGGTAGGCGATATGACGACAGCCAATGGACAATTGCCGGATTGCGACCATGCGGCTATCGATCGGAGTTCTGATAGGGTCGCCCCCCATGCACACCCTGCAGAATCCATGGACGTTTTTCTGGATCCTACCACCCAGTGCATGCCGCACCTACGCACGCCTCCTACACAATCGACAACAAGGGCTTTGTATGTGTCGCCCTTGTGGAGCCGTCGTCTGCTTTTGGAGTGCCCAGAGTGCGTGAAGACTTTTGCTGCCAATACCAAGGCTACGCGAGTAGGCGACAAGGGCTAGGCGGCCAAGAAGGGTAACGGAGGACGCCAGTATTTGGAATGGAATATATATTGTGTGTGCAGGTGGCCATTATCGTCGCTGCAATCCTCGTCTCTGGTCTCGAATTTCTGGCCGCATACTCACCTATCGTAAGGTTGCCGGATCCAGCGTTTGCAAGAAACATTGCACAACAGACAGCGCTGCTAGCGATTCATTCCAGGAAGCAGCAAGCATATTTCATTATACAAGACATGTGATACAAAATACAATACAGTCAGACCAGGGGTGATAAAAAAACAATACACTTACAAGTTCACGTGGGCGCTGTTCTCTTGGAATATCGATCTTCTTGAAGCGTTTTTGATAAGAAGAAACAAATCTCAAGGAGAAGCTATAAGTACTGTGTGGTGTAATGTGTTCTAGCAAGGGGGAGGGAAGAAGGGGAGGAGAGAAGGAGAGAGAGAAGTGCGGCAGTCACTCTGCTTTATGGACGGATGAGTGGGAGTGAATAGGAGGGGCTAAGCTTCGTTCCTTTTCCCTTTTCCTTCTCTGTCAGTCCGATGCGGCGATGGAGGAGTCTAACTGCCTGACTACGGGAGGAGATGGGGGGGGGGGGGGGGTAAACATTCAAGCAGGTAGGCACAATCACTCGGAAATCGCACATTGGTAGCATAGGCTAGGAAGCTGCGAGCGGTCCTGGTAGCCAGTCTGCCAGTGTATTGGATCGTAGCGATATTGTCTAACTACCTAGTAGTACCTAGGCTGCTAGGTAGGGGCTTGGTAGGGACCCCCCCACTGAGAAGCCATCTGCGTGTCAGTTCATTCCATACTTCCTACCCATACAAGTCGATACAATACAGACATGGCCACCTGCATCGGCACGCTAGAAGTGGGGTCTTTCCAACGCCGAGCGACGGACGACAATCTTATCCAGGTTCCAAACCCACATTCCAGTAGCTTAAAAAGCACAGGCTGCAATGTATTTGTATTGATTGGCTCGTGTTAATTGGCTCGTCATCCGTTTCAGTCATCTAGTGACGTTACCGGAGCTCACATCTTTTACACCTACTGCGGTTAGGTACGAGGTAGCTATAAACGCCCCATAGCCTCATGGACAGTTGACAAATACACCACGCTGATTGGACAAGAAATATGTTCCAGCCTTCTTGGAAAGGGTTTGATCTATGTAATAGCGTTGTTAAATGAGAAGAATACGTACTAGAATCACTGCATACATACTATAATGCTAGGCAGGTCATACGAACTATAACTTAGGGGATCATCTTTATACTATGTACGGAGTAGCGAAGCCTGATTTCAGCATCATGATTACCCCGCTATATTGAGGCCAAACTGAATGAAGGGCACTCACCCACCCGTGGCAGAGTCCGGGAATAGCTACTACGTCTCCAGAAAGGAAGACAAGGTCAACTCATACATAGTAGTCGCCAATATCATGAGATGTGGTTCGACCAAGTTGAAAGACTTGCACTAGCAAACACATAGTAAGCCAAAGCTTACCTACGAAGCACAGTTCATCAATAATAGGCACTTCCAAGCGAACAGCGAATATTTATTTGTCAAGCTATGACCATCAAATTATTATGTTATTTGCCTTTTGTATCAATGGTTGATAGCATGCCGTTAGAGCTCATTTTCATAATTTCCCTCTCACTTAATTTCTGACCTTCTCATCAAGGCATCTAGGCGTGAAGGGATTATGATTTTGGGGAACATGTGTTTCCATGGGCTAGCATGAATAATTCACTTCAAGTCTAAAATGTGTGGTCGGAATACGCCGGAACCTAACAACTACAAAGTGGATTAAGGTATAATGTCGGGTGTTGCTACTCTGTTACAAAGCAGGGACTTACGTCCGAGACTCAAGTACTATGTAGGCAGTAGGTCACTAGGCGTTAACCTACAGAAGTATATAGTGGGCGTAGAGCCAATTTCTCTGTTCGTTGCAAGGGTAGATTTAGTTTAACAACAAGCTTTGGGTATCGTGCGAGTCCCACAAAACGGAAGTAGATCCTAAATAGCCAGTTCTTAATTCGTCCCCATCAACAAGACATGTCGAACGGGCGGACGGGCGGACGGGTTAAGGCGCCGTCGAATTGGAACCTATAGATGCGTAGGGATTATGTATATGTAGGTAGCAGGGTATGTTTGGTGTTTCGACCTGACAAGTTGTGCCGTAAATCGGACCTGTTCCGCTGCTCGCTACCAAACTACGAATGGCCAGCCTCAATGTTTAGACTTGTATGGGAGAAATATAGCACGAATACTCCCAAGAAATTTTGACGGAGCCCACAACTCACAGCTACTAGTTAACACCCCACACTCTGCGGGCAAGCACAACGCAAGGGTCCAGCAGGGGCTATATAGGGATGTGAGTAACCCTTATGCATCAGTTGGTTGCGAAAAACGTATCCGTTTATTTGCACCGGGTCATTTTGATATTTGCACCGGTATTTAAACCGCATTCGGAATAAAGACCCCGCCCATATAATTTAGCTACGCACGTACTTATCTGCCCATATAACTTAACGGTGCCTATTATGTATATAATGCATTATGTTAATTAATTACTATATAATAATAGGTTTTATTTAAAGCCTATTTTAATATCACGATTATCGCGGCTATTGCGGCGATAACGGCAATGGCGGCGGGTATTATTGCTATTATTGTTATTATTTAATATATTTTTATTTTTTCTGTTATTGCCGTTTTTATTGCTATTGCCGTTTTCGTTATTATTATTAATACTGCTAATATATTAATAACGCAAAATAATGCGCCGTATTATTAATCGAAGGCAACGCGTTAATTATATTTTAAAGCATTCCTTATTGGCTTAAGAATATCCTATAGGGCATTATATAAACGCCGTGAAATACGGGCTAATAGGTAGGCATAAATATAAGTATAAGGATAGGGGCGAACTATTGCGTTAATAATCGATTTTTTACGGCCTTATTTATAGCTTTTATAAGGTTTGCAAAAAGGGCTTTTTGTTATTTCTTTGCCTTTTTTGCGGCTATTTTGCGCTTACGTTTTCCTTTTGTCTTGGACTTAAGGGCTTTATCGTAAGAAAGTATATGCCTATTATTCTTTCGGTTACATTAGGGCCGTATTAATCTTTAAGGGAAATGCCGGTTATTTTCGTAAGGCTCGAAATTAAAAAGGTTAAGGTAACTTTTTTCTTATAATACCTTATTTGTTAATAATTTAATAAAAAATGCCGCCTTTTTTTGCCGTTCGAATAATATAAGGGGATCCCGATATTATTATTATTAACGTTTTTTTTTAATTAAATTAAAAGCACTATTCGAATATAATTACTAATGCTTATCGATATTCTTTATCGTAAGGGCTTACGGTTTAGTATTCCGAAATGAATTATACCGAATTGCCTGGTTGTTTTTCCGTTAAAGCTAAACGTAATCGCTTAAAAGCAACTGGAAAATAAGATATTTATAAGACAAGCCCCATTATCGTATAAATTGGCTTATATATACCGATTACGGAACCTCCTAAAATTATTCCTTATAATTATAATAGGCTAACTTATATTGTCGCCATAATTATTACATCGAAAAAACCGCTATCTTATAAAAAACTGGCCCGAATATACCAACTGCTTCGTATTTTCGAAAGTGATTACGCTTGGCGTTTTTAATATCCTTTTTGTAATTAATTTAACGAACTAAATACATAAACCTGATTTGCTCGTATAAAAGGTTAAATAAAGCCAGGCGATTCCGTAAATAGCGCTTTAAGTAGTAATAAGTAATTTTAACGCGGCTAATTATCCGGATCCCGTAATTCTTAATATCGCAAATAACGTATTTGCAATATTAAGACCTTTAAGAAAGATAATACGTAATTATATAATTTAACAAAGCTATTACAACGTTAGAATTTGCATTAGAATAGCTGTATTTGGGGTATATTTGGGGATTTAAGTTATTAATACGGATTAAAGGGGTAATATAAATAAGGATAATTGCAAATTATAAAATAAGTATATGTAATTTATATGGATCTGGTTTAATATTTTCGAATAATCCGATAACGCAATAAAAAATATATAAAGTTATATATATATTTCGAATTCTCGGAAGCTAAAGAATCCCATAATGATTTTTAATTAAGATTTATCCCAAAGGGTAGTAAAGATATATAGGTGCAGGCTTTAAGGGTATTCTGGAAAATATAAAGGTAATTATCGAAAGCCATTTTATAAGTTTTAACCGATCCATTAAAAAGTTTTTAACCTTGAAAAAAAAACTGAAGGCATATAATCCTTTAATTACCATTAACGTAACAATATAAATATATAATATAACATAATAACAATAAAAAAATATCGCATAGTTTTTATATTATTATTTTCGCATTTATTAAGACAATTAATTAAACGTAAAAGCAATGCGAAAAATTAAAGTTAAGAAAGTCTTTTTATAAGAAAATAACGGAATAACTTGGCGTTCGCAAAAAAGCTTAAATTTAAAATAATTATGAAATAATTATACTTACGAATTTAACGGCTATATTATTTCTTTATTTCCTGCCAAATACGGCGGAACAACTTTTTTATATCCGCATATATAACCATTTTCTAGGCCGTAATAAAGCCTTTACGATCGTTAGGCCATTTTTCGAAATGCGGAAAAGGGGCATCCAAAAAAAGGTCTTCGAAATTGCCCCTATTAGTGGCTTAAGTGGCAGCAATGCCCTTAGGGGTTTCGTTATTTATAAGCCCATTTTTATTATCGTTAACGTTTTTGGCAGCCTTTTTCTTTTGCTTTTAATAATATAAAGGGAGATCCGGACCGGATTAATCGGATTCGAAGGCGTTAAGTTTAGCTAATACGAATTCGTTTATCTTAAATAAAGTGGCCGCTATTATATTGCCTTTAGGGACTTAATTCCGGTTCGTATGATATATAACGTTCTTTATTATATGCCAAATATAAAGCTATTAAGGGATACCTTTAAATATTCGAAGCGCAGCCTTTTTAAATTTTCGGTCGAAATTACTTAGAATAACCGTTAGCTTGCGAATAACGTATTGCTTATAAAGGCCTTTAAGGCAATTAAAGTACCAAGTAAAATCCTTTTCCGATTTACCTAAGGATAGGCCGAAAACGACGTAATAGGTAGTATTTAAGGGGGTTATTCCAATAATATTAAATAGGGGCAGGTTAAAGCGGTTTATTTTATAGGTATTATCTATTAATAATATTTCGGGATTTTCCTTTTACATTTTTATATACCATTTAAAGGTCCAGAATATTCGAATAACGCGTTTAGTTTTTTCGTTTTAATTAATAAAATATTCGATATTATATTTTTTTTTATACTTTTTTAACTTATTAATAAACAATTGCGTTAAAATAAAGCTATTTTGTTGCTTTATTATAAGCTTATTACGAACGTTTAAGATATCCTTAAGGTATAATCGAAGCTTTTTCGTACGGATTTAATTAATAATATCGTTATCGCTTTAATTTAATAGGTTATTTTTATAATAATAAAAATTACGGCAAATTAAGGTATTAATTTAATTAAGATTAAGGTTGTTATATTTTTTAAGATAATAAGCGATTTAACCGGCGGTTATTTAGGCAGTTCGCAATAATTTCAGTACAGCCATTTCGAAAATAGCATCGTTATCGAGGGTTTTTTTTTTTAATTATCGCTTATAGCTTATAATGGCGTATATATTTTTGAAAGCAGCGTAATTATAAATAAGATTCGTTATTGTAATATATTAATTGCCTTAATGCCGTTAAAGAAATCGGATAATGGCTTTGTATTTATAGCCATACTGCTATATCCTTTTTTTTCGCTTGCCGAGGGATTTCGATTTGCGGGTGCCAGCGCAATCGCATATAACGTTTATAGCAATAACGGATTTCTTATTCTTCGATTTTCTCGACTTTTTCGTAATAACGAAATAACCTTTATTTATAACGCGTTTTCGAAAGGCATTCATTGCTAATTTGGAATCGAGAAAAGCTTTAGGCAGATTTAACGAATGAAGGGGTAAACGGGATCGAAAAGATGCTTCGTTTTTGCCGCGGTATAATTGCTGCCGTATAATATTAAATAGTAATCGGGTTCGATAGGAGTTAACCGTAAGGGGAATAACGGAATTGCGTTATTACGTTATAGGAATCCGGATAGGCAGCGAATATTGCGATAAAGCAGGTGCAACCTAAAGGATATTGGAGCGTTTAAAAAATTAAGCTATGGTTCGAAATTAATAACAGCAGCTTAAATTATCATAAGAATTATCGCAATAATTACTTTAAGAATTTCATTTATTTAATTATTCCCTATTATATAATATAAGTTGGGCACCGTTAGGCTATATAGGCGGATAAGTACGTGCGCAGCTAAATTGTATAAGCGGGGTTTTTATTCCGAATGCGGTTTAAATACCGGTGCAAATATCAAAATGACCCGGTGCAAATAAACGGATACGCGAAAGACCAGGTGTTGCGCGCCAAGGGCATGTGAATGAGATGAAAGCCCCCTTGAGCTTCGTGGGGTGCATCCAATTGAGAGACGTAGGTTCCTGCGAAATCGTCTGTCCGATGTCGCGCCTGAGGATATTGCATACGGTCCGGATTTGGCAGCATCGGGGGACACGTCGACGGGGGTACTCTCCATGCGAGCATCGGAAAGGCATCAATCACCCCACGCTCAAGGGTTCAATAAGAGTATGGTATTCGTATTTTGTAAACTACAAGGGAATAGACTCTGGTGGCTACATGAGCTAGACATTGGCAGCACCTGTAAGGTATAGCAGTGCCAACGTATACCCGCGACAACTGATTAACACAAAAATTTAACTGGCTTAGGCCTGGAGGTTCGGACCGTTCTACAATGGTTTGTTCGTGGTCTAGATCAGATTCTCCTGGGCAAAACCTTGCCAATAAGTGACGACAGCATGGTTGTCAAGGGAAGTATGTATGTATATCTATCCGATGGCTGCGTGTATGCAGGGTGGGATGTCGCGCTCAAGACGCTGGTTTGGGCTGGGCGTGGCAGTGAGGCCTGTAGGATAATCTCGATTCGGTGTTGCATGCAACGAATATCGCGGCGTAATATGGCTTCTCGCAATCAAATATGGAAAGTATAGCAGGGGAAGGGTTACCAACCGGGATGTTATTCGAGGCACATTGCCTGTCCCTCCAGGGTGGGATTCTGGTGGGATTCCGGACTGACGTACATCACAGTAGTGTAGGTAGAATGGGAGAGCTTGCATTGGGTGTAGTAGAGTCATCAGAGTTGCATCGACATAAATTTTTGGCCATGTGACCCTTCGAGGGGATATAAGGTATCATAAGCAGTGCACACTCATCACCTACTTACACAAGAAGGACAATATACAATTGACGGGGGTCATTGACGGGCTCATGGAACTGCAAAGCAGGATGAATACCATACCGGATCTTGGAGCCAATCACATAACATGTGTTGGATATAAGACATTTTACATACATTCCGTAAAGACTCTAGGACCCTTAGAAATAAGATTGTACCTACTATAGGGTGGTTCGGGGTTACGTTACACATTTAGACGTCATGATCATCTACACGTTACCGCAACCAGGAAGCTTAAGGTCAGCCCAAAGTTAAATTTCCAACGAGCTGGGCCATCCAATCTACTAGAGGCAGCTAGCAAACGCTACCCCATAGACCATTGAAAAAGTCTGCCATGGAGGGTGGGAGGTCACCACCACCACCAGACCACTCAGACCACTACCTAGGTATAATTCGACGAGCAAGATGCGGAGTCTGGAGTGGAGGTTTCTCCTGCGTCCCCAGGGGCCAACTTTGCTATCACATTACTACTTGTTTAAGAGGGGAAAATATTAGTCCACCGACGACCGGATTTGAGATGTTGATGATAGCCAAGATGGACCCGGAGTGCTGCATTGAAGTTACAGCGCATACAGAATAAATGTGGTTGGACGGCTGAGTTGAGCCGCACCGAGTTCGGCTTCACTCTATACCTACCTTACATAGTGCCTGCAGCTCTGGCACTCCTGAGATAATTTGGCCGAGTACGCTTGCTCATACACCTAGACCGGAAGTGCCAGGCAAGGCCAAGCATCTAAGCTGGCAGGACAGGCACCAAGATCCCGAAAACACCCGATACTGAAGAAGCTCGTGTCCCACTTGCATCCAGGCGTGAAGGCAAAGCTGTGGGCGGACACGGCGGAGTGAGTACTCGGTCGGTATACTCTCCCACTAGTCGGGCAGGCTAGACAGACTATATAAGCGATGGTCCGCTAAGAAAGTCGTCTAAGGACCCCCCAGCTGCCCCCCAAGTATCTATTACCTCATAGAAACCAGCATTCCCCGTATGTGCGGCCCCGCCCATCGCAGCCTCATCAACGTCGATTTACAATAAATATGACAAAAGGCTCATTGGTTGTTCTTTGCTCGGAGGATTCCAGTCGGATTTCAGTCGGATTCTGCGTCTGAGGCAACTAGCCGTCGAATGGTCGAAACAACAAAACTTTCCCTCCAACTGCCCTGCCACGCCTGCCTACGCATTGCTGTGTTAGGTATACCAAGCCCAGGCAGCTGCCAGGGTGCCGAGTGGTAGCCGGTTGACTGCCCAGGATTCGGGATCGACTATTCCAAATGACCCCGACAGCCCCGAGTAGATTTACCTACGTAGGTACACTGCGCAGTACGCATCTGCGCATATACCTATTATACCCCTATACCGGTCATTAACGACAGACGTGAGGCCCCCCCCATCCGGAGGAGCACAAGAGCCCAAGTGTTAAATGCCAGCTTTAGGTGGTCAGTGCGTACAGCTTCTAGTACTAGCTAGCTGCAAGTGTGGAAAACCTTCCAGTGGCAGGTGCCAGGTGCGCAGAAGCTTCGCATCGCCAGGTGCCAGGTGCCTGAAAGGCTCCAGTGCCAGTTGCCAACGGCCCCCCCTCCCCCCCCAACCCCCCCTCCCCCCCTCCTTCGGGGGGGGG